>VWZY01012652.1:136805-153659 GCA_013399075.1 Chloroceryle aenea
GAAGCCGCCGCCGCCGGACTCAACCATCACTTCCCACGGAGAGGGGAAGGGGCCGGCGCTGCGTAGCCGACGCACGCCAAGCTCGAAGCCTTCCCGTTCTGCCGACCGACCCCCACCCAGCACCCCCAGGTGTAGCCGCGACCTCTCCCCGCTCTAACGCCGGACGCGGCACCGAGTGCTTGCCGCTGCCCCTGGAAAGCGCCTGGGGGGAGAAAGCTTCCCTCCGGCCCGTTGACCCCTCGGCGCGAGGAAAGGGTGGTGGCTCCAGGGCTACACCTCCCCGGGGACATGCTGCTGCACCGCCCCGGTGCCCTGTCCTCTGGCTCTGCCTGAAGCCCGGCTCCTCCACTCGCATGCGGGATGAGGATAGTGCCTGTGCTGGGGTGGAAATCCCTAAGTCCTAGGTGAAACTCCCCGTTGCTTTGGTCCCCGTCTCGGGAAAGAGGAAGGCTTTCAGGTCCAAAATGTGCCCTGCTCGTTCTTTCCAAAGTGCTCATCAGAACTAGCTGTTGTTCCTGAGGGAAAGAAGGGGAGACAACATCTCCTTGAGGACCACTGCTTTGTGTTTATGTTGCCATTCCTTGTGGCTCCTGTTGACAAGAGGAATTTCTATCGTTGACTATCCTTCTCGAAACAAAGAATAAAATAACACACCAAAATCAGGAATGGCACTATGCAGACGCTAGACTGAGACTTTTCCACAACCATGCTGAACCGATCCGGGTTGATTCCCTGCGGAATTTCCGAGGAAAAGGAAATGGTGATCCAGGGTTGGCCTGTCATGGGTCCCCATGCTCCTATGGCTCTGATAGGCGATGTCTTTTGCTAACAATGGCTTCAGTGCCAGGCTTACCTGCAAAGCAATGGCAAAATATTTCCCAACCCCAGCTTTTGATCCAAAAAGAATTGTACAGATTACCACCACCACTGCTGCACACCGGGCCTGACTCCGTAATAAATGCTTGCCTATGTCCATAATTAAAATATAAAGACTCATGGGAAGGAAAGAGAGAAATGCTAAGGAAAGGTATTTTCAAGGTTGTAATTATTCACTTATGACGGGTTTTTCTTCTGTGGTGAAATATTCAAAGTTGTTTTTTCATTGTAACTTGCAAGAGGGTGGTGAATGGGCACTGATCGAGGTAGGCAGGCTGTGTAATAAGCTTGTATGTATATAAACCTTGCGGTTCTCACTCACGGTAAAAAAAAAATAACCAACTAGTGCCAGGCAAGCTGCCGAGAAAGACGTGGCATTGCTGCCATCTCGTGGCAACCATTCCTTCCCTGCCCACACTCTTCATTACACTGCCATTCCTTACTCACCCATCCCAACCTCACTGCACACAGGAGCTGGGCTGGAACACCTCCAGAGGAGGGATTTGGTCTTTATGTTCACTCATATTTTAAAAACGCCTTGGGGACTTATTTTTGCATTTGTGAAAGTAAAATGATACTGATACTTGTTAGTACCAGGCATCATGCAGTCGAGCTGCTGTGCAGAATTCCCCAGTCAGAGCTGCTAGTCTCCTTGTGTACAATGCTTCACTTAGTCAGCAGGCTGGTGGGGAATTTGCTAATGACTGTGAGAGAGACAGAAATGGTCACTAAATTTAAGATGAGACTCTTCCCTTTTGGTCTGCAGCTTAGATTTTTAAAATGAGGAGGTGTTTTTGCATTACATCTGGACAAGGAGTTCACAACCTGTTTTAATTTTGTTTCACTGTAATGTCTATTGAGTTGGAATAGTTAAATAGTCATAAGTTCCATTTATAGCTGTCTGGCTCTAGTTAAAAACAGAAATTATTGTATCATTTCTTGCTGTGCTGTTTCATACCTCCTAATTTGAGAAGTTGCTGTTTAACCCTTCTCCTAGAAGATTTTGCAGAAGCTCCAATATGATATCATAGTATTATAGAATGGTTTGAGTTGGAAGGGAGCTTAAAGACTATCTAGTTCCAACTTCTCTGCCATGGGCAGGGAATATAATATGTGCTTTCTTTGTCTTGACTGGCTTATATTTACTGTTTCCTGAGGCTTGCTGTTCTGGGCTTTACTGAGCTTTTGGGACCTCATTCCTTCTCTACCAAGCTAGACAAGTGATAGTTTCTTCCCCTCATACTGTATAGGTAAGACCAAATAACTGAGCCCCACAATCACTATCACTGCAAAAGATGGGGAGATAGAACTCCTTTCTTACATGCTATAACAGTAAAACTTATGCATAAACACTTTTGGCCTTTAGCACATTATCAATTGTCACCTGAGTTAGTGCCTTACTGAGAGAAATGGGACACCACGGACCCCCCATCTAGCATTTCAGTCTCTCTTCAGACCCAGGGAGTTGTCACAGTGATTTTCACAAACCATGTGTGACACAGAAGTTTTGCCAAACCCAACAGAATCAGAGGATGACTGTGGAACTGAAGTTTGGCATTGCAGGAGGAATCTCCACCAAACTGATTCGAGCTCAGTGTGGAACTGAGGTACCTAAACACAGTAATTACAGAAGATGATCTAACCTAAAGACTGTAATCTCTCTATTGTCTTTTAAGTACCTAATGAACTACCATAAAATCCCCAAATTTATGAGTTTGAATGGAGGCAGTGTTTCTCTCTATTCCCTATAGACCGTATGGGGGAGTGCATGTGTCAAGACTGTACTAACCAGGGTGACTTAAAAGTAACTTGACAAGGATTTAGTTTTAATTGAGAGCTTGTCCTTTTGTTTCCCTATGCCATATGAAAGTGTCTGAAATGTTGGATTTCTCATTTTCTTGTAAGTTTTCAGCTTGTTATGTTAATAATTTTTAATCCGTGTGTCTCTGTTGTCACTTTCTGGGAGAAGGAAGCATCTTTCTATAAGGTGTGGGAATATTAGCACATATCTTAGCAAAACTCACGATTCAGAACGTAGATGGTAATGTACTACACAGTCATTAAAAATGGATACTTGGGGGAACTCCATAACCAGAATTTGCACTTGCCAGCAGAGACAGAAGGCAGTAGCATTCTGCCAGAAGGTTATTGTGAAGTCTTAAATTAAAAAATGTGAAAGTTTAAAATTCAAAATAGTATGCCAGGAAAAAAAAAAAAAGAAGTGTCTATATGAAGAGAATTCTTCATCGTAACACAGATTTTGGGCAAGGAAGTCAGAAAGTAGAAGTCTTTATAATTAACTTCAAAATGTCTTTTTGTCACACAAGCTCTTTAGTTAGCACAACCAGAGAGCAGACTTCTGAATACTCTCACTTAACATATTCTATTTTCAATAGCTCTGTTTTTCAGACTCGAAACATTTAATCATTTATTTAGTTGCAATAGTATTCCAGGATGGAACAAAAAATATGTTTGTGTGTACATATATTCCTACCCCTAATTTGTTTTACCATAAAGTATATAAATGAGGCCATACCACCCACAGACTGTCTACAGTTAGAAATGTTGTCGCTCACATTAAGATTTGACTTTGCTTTCTTTTTTTTGTGGTAATATTCTGTCCAGACTGGAAGTTTCTCTTGTAACGTTGACAATAATGAAGACTACAGCTACATCAACTACAGCTGCAGCAGCATCTACAACTACATCATTGTTTACTGTAGTAGAACAGGCAAAAAAATGTAAGTACCAGAAGTCTTCTAAGATGGAAACAGAAGGAGAAATCAGGAGACATTTGTAGGGGAAAGATGGTTACAGTCTGGCAAGTGGGACATTTCAAGGAAATACTGGTCATCAAGAGGGGTCTTACGATACTGTTGTTCAACAGGGCCCCTGGGGCTAAATTAATTGCTCTGCTATATTGTATTCCCTCTGAAGTGCTTAGTTTAGGGGGAACAGTTGGCAAGGCTGTGGGGGAAGACGTATGTTGCCTGTTTTAAAGTATCCTCAAGCATTACTTATCTCCTCAGGGACAGGCTCCAGCACACTGTTTCTTTTCTAAACATGTACATTGGTTCCATCTGTCCTTAAGGTGACATTAACAATTGATGTTAGAAAGATGAGACTTCTGAAAGACATTTCTGCCTTTGAGGGAGAGTGGGATTTGTAGGTAGTACACTTCAGAGGGCCTATAGGAGACAACACCAAGGTCATTCCTCTTAGGTACTGTTGCTCAGAGGTTTAACCATTTTGGTTTTGGAAGGTTAACAGAGAAAAAGGCAACTCTGTTGAATCAGTTCAAGGAAAACTGATTATTTGATTTAAGCATAAGGAGGTCTTTTCCAACCCAATCTATTCTATGATTCTATGATTCTATGATTCTATGATATCCTGCTAAGCATGAGGCATGCTATGTGAGAAAGTTTGAAAGAAACTATTAACGTGTGGGTAACAGTAGCTAGCATTATGGTCTAAACAGACAAGCAAGTCAATATCTTGACAGTGAGTAAAATATGACAAAGTGTCAGCAAGCTTTGAAAATAAAAAATAATAATTCCTATCAGATGGAAGCGATAAGGAAGAACCAGTGGAGGGAGGCAAAGAATAGCTCAGAAAACACTCTTTTTGCCAGCAGTGTGATTGGATAGGGGAAGGACAAGACTGCATTTTTCAAAGCTGGGAAGATGCTGATGTTATTGATACAGAATAATAGATGTTTGGTTGTGGAGACTGGTCATACCATTCAGGAGGGATCTATACTCACACGTACTGATATTCTGAGCTTGAGACTCTGTTACTTCTCTTCAGCTGTCTTGCCTACGACTGACCACAGTGCTAAATGCACATCTCTGCAATGTCTTAATTATGAGCATGAGTTGACTGTATTAACAGAGAGCTTGGTTTATCATCTAGTGAACTGCTGTAATTTGAGCTACCATGGGTCTCCTATGCTATTTGTTTAAGCACTTGCAGGAGTCATGCTTCAGCCTAGTTCTCTTTGTGCAGTTTTCTCTTGATAAACCATATATTTAATTTGTCTTGAAACCCACTGGTAGAAACTAAAGGCTTTTTTTGTGTATAGAATAAGATTTAAGTTAGACTCTAACTTATATTTTGACCTAACTAACTTAGAAAGAATGATTTAATGTGTAGGAAATTATAATAGTTATATTCATAGTGAATTGGAGATGATGGCTATGTATACATGAAGACATTTCAGAGAGGCAGACTGACTTCAGTTTGGACATAAGGAGATTAGTCTGTAGTAGACTAGTGTATCTATGAGTCATTAGCAAACATATGGTAGTTGAATTTGTGTTTACTGATGAAATCACACAGAAACAAGGTGTAGAGAGAAGAGAGAAGGACAGGAAATCCACACAGTCATTTAAGAGACGTTGAGTATGTATGAGAAGTATGTTCTCAAATATACCACCTTGGTAAGCAGGTGAAGAGAGAATTGTTGAAGACATGAACATAAAGTATTCTAGGAAGAACTGTGTGTCAGGTCTGAGTGGATGAAAATAATGTCTTCATGTCTTTAGAGATTTTAGAGTAAATAGTTTCATATGGTTCTGAATAAGATTAATAGTAAATAAGAGGAAACAAGCTGCTTGGAAGAGATTTCTGAGCATGCTATAGTAAGAACTCTCATGTTCTCATGTTCTCATTCTTCTCTCATAAAGAATAAACTGTGAGCTGAAAGTGAAATAATGGGAAATGTAGATAAAATCATGCCATTTATAACATGGCAAAGATTAATCCATAAATAAATGGAGGCGTAAATTGTCAGAAGTGAGGAAAGAGGATGAGGAGAGTTATGAAAAAAATGACAAGAAAGTATGATACTGATTATGAGAGAAATCAGGTGGCTAGGTAGAAGGAGACAAGGAAGCAGCTAGAGGAGTGAAAGGAGGCAAACAGAGAAGAAAATTTTGAATCTGTGATTAAAAAAAGGAAAGAAACAAAAAAAAAGAAAAAAGAAAATAAGAGAGTTGATAGTTAAAGGAGAAAAAAAAGAGGAGTAAAACTAAAACGGGTAATTTTGAGCAGTTATTTAAAAAATGTCAATAAGCACGTGTTCTAGCTAGTACTTGAGATTTTTATTCATTATTAGATACTGCTCTCATTTGAGGTTTAGGTGATCATCATGGTGGTGTACATGTTATACAGAGAAAACAAAATGTATCACAATAAAAAATCAGACAAGTCGACAAGAACATTTAGTCTTATCTTACATCTCCTTTTTTATCACACCTTGGGACTGCTTGGTTGGACTTCAGTTCTGCCAGACTGCCAGATGAAAGAAATTCCGAAGATAGAATCCATCCTTCTATCTTGACATTGAATTTTTGACTTTTTTTATTTTAATAGCAGGGTCTTCACAAGAAGTGTTAACAGACACTATAGGAGAACAGCGACAATGCACAGATAACCAGGTGGACAACCATCAGTGCTTTAAAAATAATCACTATCAACAAATTACACTTAGATTCAAAAATGTCTTGACTAAAGTGAGTTAATCACTACAGATAGATTCAGTTTGACAGTAGTTCCAGGAAGTAAGTTCCGATGTCTTATGCTAACTGAATATTTTGGGTACATTTTTCACAGTTGTAGGAAAAGGGCACTGCAATAAAGACAGGATTGCGATTAGGTTTTTATTAGGAAGACATTGCTATAGTCTTCTGAGCTCTGATGGTGGGCTCAATGGGTGTGCTAAACTGGAAAGTAGCAGTCCCAGTAGAACATCTGGGATATGAATAATTTTGTGAAGCCCACATGGATGTTCTCAATATATGTTGCAGATATAACTTCTACCACACCTCAAAATATTTCTTCAGAGTAGATGACTTTCACCTACATACCCTAGTTTTCTAATTTGCACCAATCTACTCTTCAGGGGTCTTTCAAAACCAGAGTTCCTTACACAGTGAGCAGTCTGTGCAGGCCTGCAAAGGGATTATGTCTGTTAAGGTGTTTGCTGGTTGTGACAGCTAGTTATCTCTCTGTATTGTGTGGAAAAATAACTTAAAGGTCTGGTTTAAGCAAACTACCTGACAAAGTTAGGTTTAAAATGACCTAAACATATCCAAATGGTTTCTTTATGTGCTTTTCCATTTATGTGTTAATCTGCTTCTAATCCCTATTTCCATACCACCATGTGGCTGCACAGAGGAGTTACAGCATCTTGAATTGGGGTGTGTATATTCAGATACACCAAATTGATTTCTTCCCTATATACATATTCTAACCTTTCATTAAGGAAAAAGAGGTGTATTCCACTTTCCTTAAAAGGCAAACATATTCACAATTACTGGAAAGTAATACACATGAACACTTACTTTCACTGATCCAGTGAAAACTCTGCATACTGTGTATCTGAGCTAAGAGGCAGCCTTTCCATTGACTTCAGGCATGACAAGATCATGTCCCATACAAGTAACAAGACTAGAATCCTGACTGAGTGAGAAGGAGGTATAAAATTAAAGTATCAGTTGCATTAAAGTTTCCATTGCAAAGCAACAGCTAACAGCTGTGTATAAGCATGGAACAAGAATAATCTACTGGTGGAACTTTGGAACTGTAAAGAAAAATTTGATGTGTCCTTCCTGCAGTAGCTCATTAGCAAGTCAATGATATCTCCCTCCCCAGGAAAAAATCCAGGGGGCTCATCACCAGAATATAGCCCTTGGGTAGTGATCATGTAGTATCTCATTTCTCTACTTACATATTGACCAAGCCAGATAGGGGCCCAACTAAATCTTTGAAATGCAAACATTGCTAGAGTTGACTGATCAGCATAACCTCAATTATCTTCCCAAATATTGTGTAGCCTTACAGTGGACAGTAATAAGCTTTGCTAGTATCATCCAAAGGATGTGGTTTTGAGCAAGGTCCTAAATGCTGCTTAACTAAAGCTGGCAAAATGCCTTTCTGAAGAAGGTCTCTACCTTAATGATCTTCATCAATAGATAAGTGTCTTTCTGATTGCTTTAACCAGCTATGAATTTTTCATTTGGAAAGATGGAAAGAAAGCCGAACTATGTTCTACCCTTCATGCACGAAACTAAGGGAGGTCTAGCCTTGTTCACTGAATTAATTTTTTGTTCTTTGCTGTCTCATTCCCGTCTTGAACAGCATTTTAGCCCGCTGTTCTAAAACAGTGAGTTCCAAGCAGTGATGATATATCCTTCCTCCTTAGTCCTTCACAGTTCATCTACTTACTAAGGTACCATTGCCTTTCCTCTCACAGCTTCTAATTTAGAGTTCTTCTCCATCTAAAAAAGGTGAGGTCTTTTCTTATTGAGAACATTAGTAACCTAGTCTGACTGCAGGACTTCACTCACTAAGAAGAGAACTTACCACAGAAATAACCCGCTTTTCAGATTCATGTTTCCCTTTCCTGTTAAGTCTCCATTTCTCTCTTTGTAGGCAGCATAACTCCTGGACAGAATATCTGGAAGAATCAGATGAAAAGATAACATCACTCTCATTTTTCACATGGACCTGACATTGCCTAAACCTCTGTTTTGTGAGCCCTCCATCACATGGTCATAAAATGGAGTGAATGAAAGGAATAATAAGGGTTTTCACTGACATCTATTCTAAGCATGCAATAATTTTATGTCAAGTATTTTTAAGGAAATGAGTAAGTAACTGAGCAATTGGGAATTTTATTAATATCTGTGATGATTATTGTTGGAAAAAATGAAGACCTAGAAATTCTGAGTGCTATTATCTGTGGTCCATGCTTTCTCATGGGAACATGAGTCTTTCTATTTCAGCCAGTTCTTTGAAGATTTTGGGAAGTAAATCAAAATTCATTTAATCCTCAAAAAAATACCACGCATTCTCATGATGACATGCTGGAGTTGGTATGAAATACATTCATGTCTGGAAGGGAACTGACATGTTGTAAGGCTTCTTGAGCCCATGAGATTGAGCTAGGTCTTTTTTTCCTCTTCTGACAGGACCTTGGTGTTCAACCATTTATTAGTTGCTTTATGTATAGAATATACAGAAGTGAGTGATAATGGTGTTAGTGTCTTCTGAGTTCATATTATGTACAGGAGGTGTTCACATTGTTACAGGTCCCTAAGTTCAGATCCTGAACTGTCTGTATAGTCAATGGAGAGATATTAAGTTTGAAAACCTGTTTTGCTTAATTTAGCTGATTTTAATTTTAATTAGCTGAGACACAGAGAACTCAGATATTACCTGATCATATTCTGTATCTGAGAGTATATTCTGTATTTGCTGTATAGGTAGCTTGCAGAAATTATATGCCTAGAATTAGGTGGATTGTCTTGGTCCTTCTGTGAAGTGGATGAGTGACTCTCTCCAGTCATCCATCCACAGTGATGGTGTATATTTCTACATCTTGGATGAACTGTTTTGCTTTCCACAGCAGAAAATGTCAGGGCTCCTTGGAGGCTGGGGAGTGTGGTAAGATCCCTAGCACAGGGGCAGAGAAACTCCTGGTATCTTTTTCATTTTGCATGCTCATTGAAGAGTCTGTCATTCATTGACTTTTATTCCACTGATTTAAAAAACCCTAATCCATTGAGAAATAAGAAAATGTGCTCCTCTATAGTATAGATGATTTGCTTAAGGTTTGCAGTGAAAACAAGAATACATAATACAGAGTCACCACTGAGTTGATTTGGTTGGAGATTTTCAAAAGCATAAGGGAGTTAGGAACCAAACTTCCTTTGGTGTTCAGTGGATGTTCATCATCTAGCTGCCTATTTCTGCTTTTGAAAAATTCTTATGTAACAGTACGTGGTCGAACTGTAATGGATAAACCAACATGAAACTAGACTGCTCTGTCTTTTTCTGACTATTAAAATATCCCTGTGAAGAATAAAGTTCTCAAAACAGAAAAAGAAATATCAGTGGGTCTCTGCTCACTGTGTGCTCTATTCACACCTTGAAATGCTCACATGGTTTGCATTGTTAAGAAGAATTATTCAGACATATAAGAGGTGTGCAATAGATAATATATTCTTGCTATTGCTTAGGATCGGACTCCATGAGAATCAAGCTGTAGATGGGTTTTCTGTATGCTATACTTTTAATCACGAGACTCAGCTTTTTTAAGGAAAATTCTGTTTATTACAAGAGCATAATCCTTTTTATATAGGTATTTGTGTCAGGCTGACATCTCCCTGGCTCAGTGTCACAGGCCAGCCTCCTCCAGAGGTACAACAACACAGATCTGGATGCAGCACTGCATAGCTCATAAGGTCTGATCTTTCTTATCCCTCACCACAAAAAAAGCCTACAGGGCTCCTATCCTAGCCTTGAAAGTGCAGCTTCCATTTCCTCATCACTATTACCAAACAGTAACTACAGCAGAACATACTGTCACTACAGATAAACTAAGTGAACTGTTACATTGAAATTTCACAGCCAGACCAAACCTCAAGGGCATGTAACCAGGCTAAACACCACTAATGAAACCTTAGACCAGATTCTTAGATACATCTCTTTCACACTAACAAGGCAATGCTTGTGTAGTTATTGCAGGATACCACAACAGCAGTTCTGCATACCTGATTCTGAAATGACATGGTCCTTTGTGCTGCTCAGTGGGATTTTATACAGTTTTATATGCCTAATTTAAAGGCAGCATCACCTGTACTATGAGTTACAGTCAATTTTGGGGATTACCTGTATGTTTGAATTATGATAATATTTTTATCCCTATTCAAAACTAATTGATTAAAACTGATCCATTTTGTTCACATTGTGGGCCATCTGTTCCCAGACAATCTGGTCACCTTTGGAACAGACACATTTTTATATAACTTGGTCATCTGTGGACTATCCCACCAGCCACGTTTTTCTTCAGATATGGAATAACATTCTTCTAAGACACCTGAGTGATGTTTTTTTCCAAGCATGATCCAAAGGAGCCTTAACATATTCATGCAGGCCTATATTCCTACTTTGAAATTCCTGGACTCCTTAGAATTTGTAGAAATTCAAGACACTTATTGTAAAGAGTCTATATGTGTGCATGTTTAGCTACATTCCCACTTCATCATCACTCTCCCACAAACATCTCAAAAATCTGTCCAGTTATGGCAATGGTAACAGTAGTTATCAAAATTGCCTTCTTAAATTTGCTTGATTCTCTTCAATCTGGAAAGAAGAATTTTTTCGGAACATCTTACTGGAGATTTCTCATATACTTGGAAAATGTAGTGACTTGCCTTAGGAATGTGTCTGATTGTAACATTCCTGGACAGCACCAACTGCACCGGGCAGAGGTGTAAGCTTGAGGACATTTATTTCAACTATGAGAGGAATTGTAATTTGTTGCAGATCAGTTCTGTATCAGAAAAAGTTGTGTCCTCTTTTATCATGAAGAGCTATACAAGGGTTTCACAATGTTTTGATAGCCAAGGTATTCAAATAGGATCTTATTCTATTTCATAGAAATAAACATTTAGGTCAGAAAAGACCCTTATTATAATTGAGTTCAACAGTAAACCTCACACTGGCAACTCCAGCACTAAACCATGTTCCTAAGCACCATGTCTACAGATTTGTTCCTGTATAGTTTAAATTAAAAAAAAAAAACCCTAACAATAAACACCAGAGAAGTCCATAAAAGAAACAACCCACAAATCAGCATCATAATTATGTTGCCAGTTTAATTTTATCATTGTTTCTAAAAGTGTAAAGTGTGTTTGAATTTTTTTGCACAAGCTTTCCCTGAATCCTCTTATACAAAGAAAAGATTGTTACTGCTTCTGAGCTACAGAAATACTTTTTGTATTCAATTGTGATTTTACTGATTACTAAATTAAGGTGATTTATACTGTTATTATTCACAAATCATTTACAGCTCTGCACCTTTACAAATTTTTCCCATCCTAAGGAAAATTAGTGCTTTTTTTTTTTTGTTTTCAAAAGGAGACTGTCATTACTCAATAGCATTGACTCTGCAAGACAGGTGTGTAGTCATGAGGAAAAGGACTGGAGGGTGGCTGAATCTGTCCATAGGGCTATTGATAGTATTTTTGTGATTTCCACAAGATATTATGAGAAAAATTCCATTTTGATGTCTACTTTATATGTAAATATATGCAAATTTTGTGTTTACAAAGTCTATCAACTTTCATCTGTTTACATATTGTGACATCTTCATGCAGGTGAATTAATCCCTCTAAAACCGCAGTTATTCATGGTACAACAGTTTACATTTCTTCTGTTTAGGATGACATCATGACTTAAAAGTGTAGAATAAACTGACCTTTACTTACAAACCCTGTACTAAGATATATGAATGTGGAGTTCTACACTTTTTCTGGAACAGAAAAATGCTGAGATCACACCTGGAGAACAGGAGATGAATTTTATACTACAGAAACACTACTTGCTTTAAACGTCTGTGAAACAATGTGCAGCCAAGGACAGAATTTTACCGTCTTGGAGAATCCAAGACAAATTTTTCTGTTTTTTACGCATGCATAAATATAATTACTAAAAATTTCAATCGTAGTTGTGCTTGAGCATTTTTCTGTAATGGAAACTTATATTTGAAAATGTTAATGTTATATGCTTACATTATTCATGGTGTTACGTACTTTCTGTGGACTTCATTGCTATTCCCATGGGCTCTGTGTGCCGATGAGAAGCAGTAAATGCCTTTGCAAAATTGTGATATTGCCTCTTCTGGTATAAATGAAGGGCAATGCAGTTCAAATCAATGGAGTTGCAACCATTTACTTTAAAGATAATTTATTTCTTAGCCTTCTCAGATGGGATACAGAAAGAAAACATCTCAAGTTTTAAATATGTTACTTCCCTTTTGCTCTAGCTCTAAGAAAAAATCAACATCCATTCTGATATATTTTTATTTCCTGATTTGCTTCTATGATCAATGCAAAGATTGGAATTTTATATGACAGCAATTGTCATGGTGTAGACCAGAATTTTAAGTGACAGAAACTGAAATATCAAATTCATTGATTTTTCAGGAACAATGCTGATTTCCATCACCTGCATATTCCTGTCCTAAAACACATAGACTGGTACAAATTTTTCCTATCCCTTGTTAGTGTCTTTATAACTGCATGCCTCACTGTATTGCTGTTGTTTAACTCCTATTCACCTAAAATAAAACATGATACAAAACATGTATTTCTTTTACTCAGAAGGAATCTGCTCATTTATGTCTAGATCTGATTGCTCTTGATGCTCACCAGGTCTCCATTCTTGAAAGCACTTAAGCACTTGCTTATTTTTACTGGAGTGTCATTGAAGATGTTTGCTTAACAGCACTGAAAAGTTTGCAATGATAGAACTAAGAAGAACAAGCAAGGTCAAGTGTAAAAGATGGCAATTAGATTGGGAGATCACAGGCAACTCAAACAGGTATTCCGTAATAATAATTTTGTTAGACTTGTTCCAAAAGCAAAGGAGTATGAAGAACATAATCCGGTATATATTCACTTTTCTTCTGGAGGAGTGTCCACTTTGAAAGAATTATTTAATAGAGCTGAATTATGTTGGAAAGCAATGAAAGCAATGAAACTCTGTTAGAATGAGGCCTCAGAAAACTTACCCATGTGTGTAAAACGTGTTATAATATTCCTCTAACTCTTCTCAGTACAGATAGTGATCAGAAGCTTCATTGCTCTCAGGGTAAGCTTTGTCAGTTCATGAGTGATAAAGACCCCAAAAGCTATTTTTTTTTTTTTTTTTTTGATTTGGCATTTAACATCTGAATTAATTCTTTAAGTACTCTAATGACAAAATCTAACCAGTACTGTTAATTACTCATGCTAAATTTCCTAAAGCAAAACAAAACAAACAAAATAGTTTTCAAAATGGATTAGATATTTGTCATTAAAATGTAATCAGAGTTGATGTTTAAATTTCTGTATCAGCACAATTAACTCTTGATGTCCCCCTTAGTAGCTGAACCCTGCAGAGTGCCTTAGCAGGATCTCTCTTCATTGAGTGCATGTCTCTCTTTCAGTATCTTGCACCATGACAGGAGACAAACAGCTGTAGATGTACTAACTGAAAACTGTCACTGATAAAAGTAGGTCATGATTTTATAATTAGTGGTGAAGATTTCTGCCCTAGACAAAACCCAGTTGCAATACACGAGTACAGCATGCATAACCTGGGCTGCTGCTTTTCTCACAGCAGGAGTTTCACTGTAATTTGCTAGCACTGACTTCCATGGATTCATTCTGACTTACAGTGTTAGTGTTAGACTTTGCCAAGAATCCAGACTCTCCAAATTATTTACTGTCTACTAATATTTTATATTTTATCAGATTCCTTAGACCTTGGGAATTTTTCCTATGGTAATATTCAGGAGCTCCTCTGAAGGGTACAAAAAAAAAATCTACCTCTTTTGCAGAATTTGAATCCATTATTTCTGTTAATTTCAGTATGAACCTGAACTGTGCTATTTTATGTTGTTTGATATAAAATGTGCCTTGGTCTGAGTCACTGATGTGGAAGAGTGGCCCACAGATGTACGATTTTAATAATTCTTGATAAGTTACCTTTGCAAATTCTGTCTGATGCATTCCTTACAAGTGCAGGTCTCAAATAATTTGTATTGCAATTAGTTTGTTTTCCTAAATAAATTGAGGGCTTCTGTTTGATTACTTTAAAAGTCTTTTGCAATTCTTCTGCCTTTGACATATCTGGGAGATGATGAATACGGAATTATTACTGTGTGATGTGCACATTTCTCATTTATATTCTTGGTCAAATTGAAGTTAAGGTTGTTATAATGACTAATACCCTAAACAAAACATATGACAAGAACAAAACATTGAAAATAGCCTGAGCAATGGAAAACAGAAAAGTAGTCATTTAAGGTGTGGTAACCTTTGTATCACAGGTTTAAGAGCATTGGGAAGGTTCTTGCCAGTGGAGCTCAGAAGATGTAGGAGCTGATACTCTGCTGAAGAATTTGAAGCACAGCTAAAGAGACACCTACTCTGTCAACAGCCTCATTCCTTCCTCGCAATACCTTCTGCTTTCTTTTTTTTGAGACTTACACATGATGACATTTCTCTGTCTGTCTTTGCGTACAATAGAATGAGTTGTAAGCATACATAAACAGCCTCCAGCATAACGCAGCCTCCAATCGTATCTCTGCCATTATCTTAAATGAGCTTGGCACCATGAAAGATGTATGCCCTGGAGAAAACAAAAAGATAACAATAAGGATGAGATGAGTCGAACAGCAGAACTAGAGGATAGATTATGAAGCTATAAAAAACCTTGGGGAAGTGCAGAATGGAAGAGTCCAGGGCAGGTGGGAGGAAGAAATGGGAACTGGAGAGAAGTAAAAGGCCCATAACCTATAAAATCAGGGAAACAGGGAGACAGTGGAAGAAAAGTATACAGGGTATATCACAAAGGAGGAAATAGGAAGAGAGAAAGCCTTTGCCTTGGAAAAGGCAGTGGGTGTTTCTATTACGGGGATGATGGCTTGAAAAACACTCGAAGCACCAGCTACAAACTATGTTCCAAAAACAGAAGAAGGGAAGAATCACCCGCATGCAGGAGAAAAATGGATGATTTATATAAATTTTTCATGTGCTTGATCTACAAACAGCAAAGGGAGCGATCCTGCGGTTTTCAGAAATAAAAATGCACACAGTCACTATGATTTTCTGATGCAGAAGCTCTTTCAGTTCTGGCATTTGCGAAAGATTCATTTGCTCCTCTCATGATCTGAGCAGAAGCTGTCTTTGGTATTTGCTCAAAGTCTGTAGATCTCAGCCAGGTGCATCCATGGGGATAGCTCCAACACTGAGAATTCACTGACTGTACCAGAACAGGAAAATTCCTCTCCTTTCTCCTCATTCATCTGTCTTCTGCTGGCTGCTTTTTCATTCTTCAAATGTCTTTTAAAGGGATTCTTCTTTTTCTGTCTGAGGTCAGTCACACTTCTCCTCTAAGCTCCTTCTGCACTCTGCATAAGACAACATTATCTTTTCTATACCATAAGAGATCTATCAACATGCAATCTTACAGCCACAGAAGGTTTGGAAGTATGCCACTGGAGAAGAAGTCTCTCCCCAGGAGCTGCTAAGAACTGTCAAACTGCCTTTCTGCAGAACCTAGAGCTGCTCAGGTTAACAACCAATCTTAAAAGTAAAAATCTTGCCTATTTTCTTTCTGTAAGATCTCCAGCTAGCTTTTCAGGGCTCTACATTTGGAAAAAGGAAAAAATAGAAATTTTGTCACCAAAATTGTGTATCTTGAACTTCAAGAGAAAAATATTTGAATAAAAATATTGCAAACTAATATTTTCTATCAGTCAGGTTTTGTGAAATAAAGACAAGCTAATTAACATATTTGGTAAAGTTAGAATCGGTTAAGATAAATGTAACTAAATTTTAAGACATTAAAACATCTTGTTTGAGAGCTCAAAAAAATGATAAAAACTTTTGAAACATTTTTTGAAATAAGCAGTACTAGAAGAAAAAAGTTTAATATAAATTTTATAGTTTGAATTATGATCCTCACTAACGTGATCCAGTGCTCCTGATCCAAATTAAGAAAGTGAGAGCCCTCTATTGACTCGTATGGGTCCTGGCTCAGGCTTTGACTGGACTAGCAGGACATGTATATGGAGTGTCTTAGGAACAGCAGCCAAACAGGTGAAAATTTTGTTGTTTGGTTGGTTTTTATTTGTTCAGAGCTTTTTATTAGTTTTGTTTTCTTTTTATATATATATATATAAAAGAAGAATCAAGTGTGAAATATGAAAATTGAGGAGCTGGTATGTCTATCTAGAAACTTTAAGGAAAGTGACTCAATAAATTTTTTAGTTCTTGTGAAGTTCCACAAAACCTTTAAGCTACGGTGTTTCTAGAGCCAGATCAAATAGGGCTATCACTATACTCTAGATCTAAAATTCTTTATTTCTTATGAGATTCTGTAGGCTTTTTCATTTTTTTTTTTTTTATTTATGGAACATTA
>VWZY01012652.1:153787-165971 GCA_013399075.1 Chloroceryle aenea
CTTTTATAATTCAGCTGGCGTCATATGGTGTGGAACATCCCTTTGGTCAGTTTGGGTCAGCTGTCCCAGTTATGTACCCTCCCAAAGATCTTGTCAACCCCTCCCCCTGCAGGGGGAATGCTGAAAAACAGCCTTGGTGCTGTGAGCCCTGCCCAGCAGTAGCCACAACACGGGGGTGTTACCAGCACCTTTACAGCTCACAGTGCAAAGAACAGCACTGGGAGGGCTGCTATGGGGAAAATTAACTCCACTTCAGTCAGACCCAATACACCTTTATTCCTCCCCCTGATTTAGCCATTTATTGCATAAAGTAATTTGGTTTAACTCACTCTTTGAAAGCATCAATGGCAACCATATTCTGTATGAGAAAAGTGAAAATGTTGGGTTATTTACATTTTCAACTATCATGAACAAAATATAATGAGAACTTTGTGTGTGGCTACACTGAAATGTAAGCACCATTTATCTAATTTGGGTTTTCTTACTCTATTTCTTTGTTAAAAAGAGATGCTTATTATTGTATGACTTCCAACAAGAGAGGATCAAGCCAACACTATTTCTCTTACTCAGGATCATTTTGAAATGAATGAAAACATGAAGAATATTTGTGTACAACTTTTCAACTTTTCAGTGTACAAACTTTATAGTCACATTTCGCAATGATATCAGGATAATGCTTTAATTTCTGTAAGAAACAGTCCCCTTATTCCCTCCTATCTTCCTCTCCTTTAAGATTGCACCTGAGAGATAGAAAACTGATACCAGATTATAATATCTCTCTTAGTTACTTGTTCAAAATGTTTCTTTTCTAAACTTATCCTGTTACTCTGATAAAACACTGCATGGTGGCTGTAATTGGCACTAAAAGAGCTTTGCAGTAGGGAGAATGTCATTCCACTGAAAATGGGAAAGTTCTCTGAGTTCTGAAATGTAGAGGGGACATCTCACACTGGGAGAGAATAAAACATGATTGGGAGATGAGAATATTATGAGACTTTGGAAACCTATTTTTTATTTTATATAGGCCATAAGTCTCATATGGCCCTTTTTGTCTCTCATAGTCTCAGTTCTCCCAATACAAACTGGAGTCAGCAGCCTCTTCTTGGCACACAGAAAAGACAAGTTCAAGGTAGCGTGCCTTTGTACACAGATGGGTGGATATGAGCTCTCTGGCTGAAGACTGAGATGACCAGACACAAGCTACCAGTTCTGCAGAAGCTGTGTAGCTCTATCAGTTTAGTTCTGTTCCTGGGCTAAGAAACTCTGACCAGACACAAACTGTGCTAGAGCACAGTGGTATTCTTGTGTGTCAAGATAATTTATGGGATGGCACTAACCAGCACAAGAATAAGTTGATAAGACCCGTTGTCCTCCTGCTGCCATCCCCACCACAATTAGTAAAGAGCACCTGGGAAGTACTTCTATGTACTGCTGCAGGGGCAATGTACCTGCAACCTTCCCCTTCATGGGATTGTGGGGACTGGTATATCCTTTTGCACAAGTCTCCCTAAGTTATGCCTCTGCTTCTGTGAGGCTTTACAAGACATCAGAACTACTGATTTGAGCTTTATATGCCCAGCTTGTCTCTTACTTTATGCCTCCCTTACATCCTCAGATGCCTGGGAAAGTTTTCTGTCTTCTGTCAAGCTGGATTTTAGTTTTCACTTTTACAAGACAAGTGAAGAACAACTCTGGAAATTAACCCTACACATGTTTCTTTGAGTAGTTAATTCACAAGGTTATCAGTTTAGAATAGATTTTGTTTATTAACTGATCAAGCTCCACAACAAAACTGTTTGGACTTTTTTTTTACCCCAATAGCTTGCTTAAAATGCTGTTGTAGGATTTAATCCCTTCATGGTTAGGTATTTTATTTTACAAGCTAAATTTATCCCCAAATGTTTTTGCTTTTTTGGTTGGGTTTTTTTCCCATTTTGTGAACATGTTCATGTCAGATTTTTGCTTTTAGTCACTAAGTCCCAATTGGAATACTTCAGTCCCCCAGGTCACCAATTTTTCCTACATCATGTTGCTGTTAACTTCCTCTATCACTGGTCTTTTGTGTAATCTTTGAATTCCATGTTTTCTCATCTTTAGTACTAAGGTCATTGATGATGGTATTAAAAAATTGTTTAAAAGACTGATCCTTGGGTCCCTGAGGTCTCACTCAGAAGTGGTGATAACAGCTCAGATCTCAATATTGTACATGTGAAGCCACAGTGTATCACTTTATGTTTACCTGTGTTTCATATCTATTTAATTTCATCTGCCACTTTTTTGCCAGTCATTCATTTTCACAAGATTTGTTGACATTTCTTTACAGAATTCATATACCATCTTTACAGTTGTGATAAACTTGATGTCATCAGCAAACTTAAGCACCTTGTTTTTCACTCTCTTTTCCAGCCTGAGTGGTACATAGATTGCAGCACAGTGCTCTAAGCATCCAGTGGTATCCTGCCTNGGATGGCACTAACCAGCACAAGAATAAGTTGATAAGACCCGTTGTCCTCCTGCTGCCATCCCCACCACAATTAGTAAAGAGCACCTGGGAAGTACTTCTATGTACTGCTGCAGGGGCAATGTACCTGCAACCTTCCCCTTCATGGGATTGTGGGGACTGGTATATCCTTTTGCACAAGTCTCCCTAAGTTATGCCTCTGCTTCTGTGAGGCTTTACAAGACATCAGAACTACTGATTTGAGCTTTATATGCCCAGCTTGTCTCTTACTTTATGCCTCCCTTACATCCTCAGATGCCTGGGAAAGTTTTCTGTCTTCTGTCAAGCTGGATTTTAGTTTTCACTTTTACAAGACAAGTGAAGAACAACTCTGGAAATTAACCCTACACATGTTTCTTTGAGTAGTTAATTCACAAGGTTATCAGTTTAGAATAGATTTTGTTTATTAACTGATCAAGCTCCAGAACAAAACTGTTTGGACTTTTTTTTTACCCCAATAGCTTGCTTAAAATGCTGTTGTAGGATTTAATCCCTTCATGGTTAGGTATTTTATTTTACAAGCTAAATTTATCCCCAAATGTTTTTGCTTTTTTGGTTGGGTTTTTTTCCCATTTTGTGAACATGTTCATGTCAGATTTTTGCTTTTAGTCACTAAGTCCCAATTGGAATACTTCAGTCCCCCAGGTCACCAATTTTTCCTACATCATGTTGCTGTTAACTTCCTCTATCACTGGTCTTTTGTGTAATCTTTGAATTCCATGTTTTCTCATCTTTAGTACTAAGGTCATTGATGATGGTATTAAAAAATTGTTTAAAAGACTGATCCTTGGGTCCCTGAGGTCTCACTCAGAAGTGGTGATAACAGCTCAGATCTCAATATTGTACATGTGAAGCCACAGTGTATCACTTTATGTTTACCTGTGTTTCATATCTATTTAATTTCATCTGCCACTTTTTTGCCAGTCATTCATTTTCACAAGATTTGTTGACATTTCTTTACAGAATTCATATACCATCTTTACAGTTGTGATAAACTTGATGTCATCAGCAAACTTAAGCACCTTGTTTTTCACTCTCTTTTCCAGCCTGAGTGGTACATAGATTGCAGCACAGTGCTCTAAGCATCCAGTGGTATCCTGCCTCTTCAACAAGGTCACAGTATTCTCTGTTTCCTACCTTTTAATCAATTATTTACCTCTTTAAGGACCAACATTTTCTTCCCATGGTTGCTTGCTTCTTTAAGAGCCTTTGAAACAGACTTTTGCTACTGATTTCTTGAAATCCAACTAGACTGTATCAACCAAATCTCCCTCATCAGCTTCACTATTAACCCCTCCAAAGAGGTCTGGCTGTGAGGCGAGAACTAATACTTTGCCCTTCAGCCTAATACTTCTCCTTTCATCCAAACCTGGTGTTATCTCTATTTTACATTGTTCCTTAAGTTCTAATATAGGGAAATAATTTTAAAACCCCTCACTGTTCATCTAAAAGTTGACCTAAATTGAAAAAAGGAAATGTTAAATAGAGGTTACAATTTGGCATTGACTGTTATTAAACTTATCTACGTTCACTAAACCTCCCTTTGAATTTGGCTGTACATCAACTACGACTGGTTGTGAATGAAATGAAGAACATCTGTGGCTTCATAACATAAATCTCTTAGACAGGGGAAATCATTCAATCAAGTTAGTGAGAAAATTAGCATCTTTACATTTCATTTTCTTGTCTCTCAAAGGAATTTCATTAGGACTCACAGAACTGATGATGCTGGGTTTGCAGACTAGGGACTTGTCATTGTTGATCTGTGAAATCATGGATATACTTCAGATTTAGTTTATATTGATAATTAAATCTGGTCTACCATCAAATTCATTATTTCAGATTTTCTTTAAAATGTGATGCTGTGATTAACATAGACAGTATGTTGCTGCATACCTTGCTCACATGATAGATCAGAAGAAGACCTGAAAAATCATGATTCCTTCCTGCCTCAAGCAATTAATCTACAAACTTCCAATTTTACCTTCTTGCCGTCTGACTCAGAGGCTGAAGATCACAAGGCTTGTTTTCCTTCTTCTGATACACTCACTGTGCTGTGAGATTTCATCCAGAAGCAGACATGGGTGATTTCCTGTGAGGCAGATCATCCTCCATTGAGGCACACGTGGAGTCCCTCTGTGATCTAATGCAAACAGGCTGTGGTGTTATTAGCAATAGTGCCATTGCTGATACTATTCCAACTTGCGTTTACAGACTAGGTTACACTGTGACTCCTACCTGTTTCAGTTATATGGAAAGAGAAAATTCCGTCTGCAAATGAGTTATATGCTATAAAACACACATGCACATATTGTGGTATAATTTTAATTAGAAAACAATAAACTAGATTTTTTTACATGTGATTTTGAAGTGTGAAATGAAAATAATTTAATGTGCATACTAACAAGATCTGCTTGCTTTCTTTAAATAAAACATGTACTTTTGAAACCCTCTTTCTAATAGTCATTCTTCAACCCACTAGGTCATTCCTTTTCTTAACAGTAATTAAAACTAAGCCTCTGTACTCATAAGCTTGCCCTGTGTGGATGAACACTCATATCTTACCAATGGCAGGAGTTTAAGTACCCTACAGGGAAAAACATAGCTATCTAAGAAATGAGTTCATAGGTGAACAGATACAAAGACAGATAAAAATATTGCTTATCTTCATCTCTAAACCCATGAACATTCACAACTGTTCTACAGTTCAGGATTGAGTGCCTGAAAGCAAAACTAGCTGTGTATTTGCAATTTAATATTTTTTCTTACTAGCAAAGACATTCTGATATATCAGAAAAATGTAGCACATTACATGATACTTCAAGCAAGCTGCTCATATCTTTTGGCTTCAGGAATGGTCCATATGTTTGACATCCTCTGTGTAACCCACTGATACATCATTAATTGTAATTTCATGCCAGGACAATTGGCAGACTCGGTGGACAATGACAGCAACTACTACATCCTAACATTCTTTGATAAACTATGGGAAAATTTTCATCTGTCCTTGCAATCTAAAAAATGTATTACCTTCACAAAGGATCATATTCTTGTGCTTTAAAAACAAGCATGGCTGTGGGTGAAAAAAAGCTCCTTCATAGGGAACCATGGAAAAGAGAGAGAAATATTTCTGTAGAACCTGAGAATTATTTCCTGTGGCAACTAGAACTGCTATTAATTTAAAATTCAGTCCTCATTTGTTAATCTGCACTATCCTCTAGGGGATTTTTTGTTAATAGACACTAACATCCCTCAAAAAACAAGCCAATATCCTTTCTTCTCCCTAGTCCTTAGTTTTCTCATACACTTTAAAACTCTTAAGCTTGACAAAGTCTTGATACTATTACATAGTAAGGAAGCAATCAAACCTCTGGACTCTACCCAGATGTTGATACATATGAAGTCCACAGCACCAAGGATTTTCTGAAGCCTGTCAAAAACTGGGTTTTTTTGTTGTTGTTGTTTCTTTCTTTCTTGTGTATCTAAAATCTTTAAAACTTTGATACAACTGTCAATCTGTTAGAAGTAGTCATCAGGCTGGATTGAACTTTCAGACAAAAAGATAAGGCTTGGGAGGTAAGGGGCAGCCAGATTTAGGTTTGTGTATGTATATTTATGTCCTATTTGATTTGCTTTCTGTAAAGCATAAATGTTCATTCTTGCTTGATAGTTATAGCTGAGGTAATGACTTAGAGTATGCCAGTTCGCACCAAGTGAAGGTTTGTCCCTCTATTTCCAAACTTGTTTTCCAGCTGTCACATTGGTTTGAACCACATAGTTTGCTGTGTTTTCACTACTTTTCTTGTTTAAAGCATAAAGGGTTGCATCTTTTCACAAACAGAGGTTGCCCCTAAATTAAAAAATAATGCTAGGCACACAGTCTTAGCATGTCAGTAAGGTTTGCAGTACTATTGTAATACAGATGCTTGCCCGGTCTATGTTAGTAGTTGCATGCCTGAAAGTGCTATATGATTTCCAAGCCGGATCATTAATTTACTAGTTTGTTAAATTAACATGAAAAGCAAAGAAAACATACTGCTTTAGGTTTATTTATTGAATTTAGTCCAGAAAATGCATCTCTGTTCTTTTATTGAGTGGCTGTGGGCTGAAATGTGACATACCTTTGGGAAAAACAAATCCAGGATTATTTAAGTGTTGTTTACTTCAAGAAATGCAAAACATGCTGTTTGAGAAGCTGAATCATTAAAACAATTGCAATGGGACACAGTGCTTCTCACACTGAGATGAAAATCTTTACATAGGTCATCTAATCTGTTTATACCTTATTTTCCACCAAGGTATCAGATCATTTTGATACTGAATTTGAATTCCATTTAGATTGCTGGCCAGATTGGCCCACAGCTACATCTTTCATAATATTTTACAAAGAAATATTAACTTAAATTAATTGTAATAGTATATACTTGTAGTTACACTCTTGTCCTTCCTGGAACTGGGAGTATATGGAGGGTGGTAGTGTTTGCTCACAATGTTTAGTTGTATTCTGAAGGGATGAATTTTGTACTTTGTTTTAAAGATGGGTGAGCTTCATGGTTGTTTCCATCCTCATGTGGAAGACTGTTCCAAAGCTCCTCTTGTCAGCATAATTTGCCTGCCTAGCAGATAGCTCCACCACCCTGAGGAGTGGGTCTTTTCACACAGTAAATATTATTATCCCTGAAGCAATCTGGATCTATGGTTTTGAAGATTAGGATTAAAACAAGGAATATGATTTAGCATTCACTCAAAAACCAGCGTACTGTTCACAGCACTGGGATTATGTACCAAAATTTACTTATCTTGCTTAGCAAGCAAGCAGAGTGATGAGTTTTGGTCAGCTGCCCACTGAAGGCTATCATTGGCATGGCCAACACAGAATACTATAACTGGGAGCCTGGAAGCCATGAATATGTACAAAGATATTGCCAAGTAGGCATCTGAGAGAATGTTCATAGGAACAACCTGCTGGCTCATTGTGGATGGGAGAATTTATTTCTGACAGATTTCATACTTGGGAGGATGTCAGCTAACCCTGACGCTGTGAAGTCTCTCGATGGTCAGAAAACATACCCCTCATCTAAGGACATTGTCATGGCTTTGGCTAAGTTCTTAAAAATGTTACCCATTTCCTTCTAACCTCAATTCTGTTTTGTTCAGATTTAGTTTCATCCAGCTGAATTTCAAATCAGAAGCTGATCTCCTGTAGGCACTGAGGCAGATGGGAAAGCAGTGCTGTTACAGTATGATGTGAAAGACTGTTTGAACTGAGAGTCAGTAACACACTGTTCACTGCGGTTTTTCAAAAATATCTCCTGGTAGTTTCACATGTATGGCTACCAGAATAAAATAGAAGACTGGAGAAGTTCATCAGCAAGGAACCCAGAAAAGAGGTAGAGTTACCAGTCACAAACGTTTTGGATCATTCATAGTGGAAGGATTTGATCTGACTTTGTGCAGTTTGCTCATTGCTGTGTGATGCAGCATGTGATGGCTAGTGTGGCAAATGTTGCTGCAAGACCCAACAACAGAAATATGGGAATGTTACCAGAGCCTGGGAATAACATGTTGTAAATGTAAAAAACAAGTAGATCATTTCCTAGCACTCCTTCTCTCCTAAATATGGTTTGAATCTAATTAACAAATTATATGATTGCAGTTTTATGTAAAATTGCCCTTTGTCACAGTTTCCTCTGGGAGATGAGTTGCAACAAAGGGAATGTGTAACAATCACATACAAAAGACTGTTCTGCCATGTCTTTGTTTATTTTTACAATTCTGTACATTACAGTTTTCTGTCTGAGAAAAAAAAAACAACTATTAAAACTTGTTAAAATGTTCATTTCTTCAGCTATTTGCATTTCAAATAAATATGGAAAAATCTCAGATGTAACATTGACAATAATATAATAAACTCATAAAAATGGATAGGAAAGTATGTCTTAAAATATCAGATTTATTTATAGATAGTCAATTGTAGTCCTACAGCTCAAGAATAAATTGGATGGGATAGAATTTTGTAAATATGTGAAATAAAGAAATTGCTTCTTTTGAGTGCTAGTCTCCTCATTTCTATATCTAGAACAATTACTGAGGAACTGTTAATTTGAAAAAACCAAGGAACAAACAACATTACTCTTATGGTATACATACAGAGGTATATTGAGGCATACATACAGAAAATATTTAGCTCTTCTCTCAAAAAAAAAAAAAAAAAGAGAGAAGAAGATATTTAGGTCTCTCTGTGAGGGAAGGGACAAAGTCAGATTCATCCAAAGATGAGGAATCCTATGAAATATCATGTTATAGACGTAGTGCAGTCTCACCTGGATGACTGTATGTTGTTTTTGTCCCCTGATGACAAAAGTTAAAGTTTTATTAACAGAGCTGCTTATGAAATCCCACAGCAGAAAATAAAATAAATCTTTCATTGCCCTTCATGCAAGCAGTGGTCTGTTCTAAAAAACAGTGGGGTCAGGTCTGAAATGGCTGGGGGTAATAAGCATGCAATTTTGATATGAGTTCAGATAAATTTCTGAACTCTTTCTTCAGTCCCAAAGTCCTGAGAAAAGACCTGCAGAAAAATAAATTAATATTTTTATATTAAGGCACTCTGCAAAGCGGAGACAATCCAGAATATTCATAAGCATCCTTGAAATTAGAGGTGTCAAAAAATTCTTCCCAGACTTGCCTTTCCCTGCTAAACATCGTCACTACAAAACCTTATATCAGCTATAGTACATGTCTGTGAGCTATGCTCTCCACTGATGTTACCTGCTGAGTCCAAATAATTGCAGACTTGTTTGTCCTTCTTTTTGTGTCCAGTGGGTCTAGATGAAGGGACTGTTAGCCCTGTGGAAAAACATGGAACTGCTGTTTCTACCTGAATGACATTCTTCAAAGACTAGATGTAAGTCTATCTCAAAAACTGTATAATTTGTTTAAAAAAAAAGAAACAAAAAAAAAGAGGAGGTCAAGGGGAAAAAAGTGTCCCATACAACATATCATTGCTGGTTTGCGCACTGAATGGACACACATCACACAAATCACAGTAGGGTTTCATACTGTTAGCAAGGAAAGCATTTCTCAGATTAATAATAGAGAACAAATGTTGCCTCGCTAAAGCATTGGAAGGGCAAGACAGGGCACAGAGAATGAGAATGGATTACAGGGTTAACAGAGGCAGCCTCACATGAGGGAATTACTTACAGACTATAAAATAACTATAATAAATTTAGAGAGAACTGAGGACAATTCTGGGAATTTATCAAATCTTGAAAGTAGGCCATGTATGTAAGCAAAAAAGGTTAATATACTCTAAACCTGACCTCTGCTTCTCCTTTTTTCTCTCTGATACTATGCTTTGGCACACATGCAGAAAAAAAAAGAAAAAAAAAGAGTTTCAATGGTCCATTTCCAATATAAACAGGAAAAAGTAAATAGTAATTTGAATGGTGGTTCTGTATAGAGATAATGTCATTCTATTATAAAAAGTACCCTGTATTTAGTCCTGTTTCACGTGTATTATCAGTCTGGTTTGCTTGCTCTTTCTGTGTTTAGTAGAATCAAATTATTTAAGATTTGGTATTGACCTGGTTTGAGTGAGAACAATATTAATTCTGTTCAGTGATTTTACTTTTCAGCTCAGTTCTTCTAACTAACTGCACTGTCTGAATTTAGCAGCATTCTTTTGCAGACAGACTGCTTCTAGCAGTGGTAACACCCTATGTTACTACCAAGGATTGGTGTGCAGACCAAGGCCACTGCTGGATCTTGTGAACCACACTGAGGGGTGCAGAAAGTAAAAGGACACACCTGTGGGGAAGAACAGCCAGGATAGGTGACCTTAAACTTACCAGTGGGGTATTCCATCCCATATACTTCATATTCAGTAAAAAGCTCAGGGATCATGAGGGTCTTGCTCTCTCTTTGCCCATTTGGACCACTTTGCCAGCTTTGCTCAATTTGGCTCAGGTCCTTTTTTAGTTTCTTCCTCAGAGCATCTGAGNAACCATGACAGGTATCAAGAAAGCGTTGTAGGGTGGTGGTGGGGTAATGTATCAATAGATTTCATCATGAAACAATGTTTGAGTGCAAGTGGCACTGTAAAGATGTACATCAGAGTTGGTTCAAGCAGAATTTCAAAAGATTTGGTTGAGATCCCATCCACCTGATCTTAGTGTTGAATAGTTCACTGGAACAGCCTTTCTTTCCATCAGCTACCGAGGAACCCCAGAATAAACAAAATCCTAACTTAATTATGTCCCTGGTATTAGTTTGGATTAATTTTGTCTTTACAGCTTAACTCAACATGACCAAATAAGGGGGTTGTGTGGCTGAGGATACACAAATGAAATGCAAGCTTTATGCAAGACAAGTTGTGAACTAAGAAGAAAAGTAAGCTCAGAAAATGGTTCAAGAAAAGAAATAGTGGTCATAAAGAGAAGTGATGTCACATTAACAGTGACTCCACTTGGAAACAGGCAGAGAAAAATAATAGAAATTCTCTTCATTCCCATAGACCTTCTGTAACTAGCTCAGAGTACATGGTAGACAGACAAGTTATTCTTTTTATAGTCTATTACACGGCAGGAATACAAAAACTATTACAAAGCATATTACATTTTCTTAGGAGTCACTATATATTTCTGGCATAAAAAGATGTAGTCTTTATACATTACTTCTGCTGTGGAAAATGTAATTTTATAACTAGATATTTTTAAATGTACAGTACTGAAATGAAACCCAGGTGCTTATATCCAAAAAAACCCATCCAGCTGCTGCCTGATCTGGGCTTAACCCTAAACTCCATATCTCCACTTGGCTTCACAGTCTCCCCTTTCCTGGAATAGTACATCTCTGCAAGGCCAAATGTCTTGAATGCCTAAGATAGCTGGAGTCAGAAACTATGTATTCTTCTAGGGTCCCTGAAAGATCTACTCTTCACAATTTCTTAACACGTTAAGCTCCATTAGCAAGTGGTCTTTAAAAAGATCGAAGTAACTCTGCTTCCTGTATTAGTCAGCTGCTGTATTAGTCAAACAGAAGTGGAAGAACCTGCATTTAACTGATTCTTCAACATGAAGAAATTCAAACCACTTGTTCCAAAAGGCCACCCTGAAGGCTAAGCATTCATCTATGACAGATGTGGGGAAATGTGGGTGGAATTAAAGGTGAGGGGAGGCTTTTCCTGTTGGAGCTCAGGTATTATGAAGCAATGAATTAATGATTTGTGTGACAGAGAGTGCAGAAAGGCAGATATGACTATCCAGCAGGTCCGCTCCCTTTTCCCTTCAGTATTTTTAAAATATTATATAAATATTTCTAACACCCAGAAGAATACTTTAGCCTCCATACCACAGATTTAAGTATTCTTTTTTTTCCCCGTTCTTCCCTGCTGCCCATCAATTTAATTTCATTAACATGAATGTATTATGTAAATGAATTTGAGAGGTGGCTCTAAGTTTACTTGCCTTACATTGGCACTCAGCTACATGCTACAAGATAATTCTGAAGAGGATAGAAAAACTGGTAGCAAGGAGTGGTAAACAAATACAGACCAGGATAAAAATCTAACATTGCTTTAGGATGGAGTGAAATCTGTCATGACAGTGAAAGCTGGACTACTAAGACTTGTTACCTAGGAGCTCACCAGAGAAAAAAAAAAAAAGATTACACCAAATAATC
>VWZY01012652.1:166104-198517 GCA_013399075.1 Chloroceryle aenea
AAAAATAAAATAAAATAAAATATATTAATAATAAAAAAAATCACGGGCAGGACTAGTAATGGTTGGGAGCTGGACAAAAGCTCCTGCCAGAACATGATGCAAAATTGTATTAATTGTTAAAAAATAAAACTGAAGTATAATTTTAAAAGTGACACTAATGTGAGTAGCTTAGATAGCTTTCTTATCTGTATTGCAGTGGACAAATTCCACTGTAGAAGTCTTGTCCAAAATAGTTATCTTGTCTGCATCCATAGTGAGCGTGCTCAGACTCTACATAAGATAATTATTTATTTTAGCATGGGTTTAATGACTTCCTGGTGTTGAATACCACCGATGTCCTCAGAAGTAAAGCCAAAATATATTTAGAGGTCAAATTGTTAAAGATATTTATATCCTTTGCCTTGCTAGTGTTGATATGGTACACCATTGCTTTTGGTAACAACATTTTCAGTAAATGCAACCACTATCAAGTGCTGTACAGTATAGGNTAATCAGAGAGTCATAGAACAATTTAGTATGAAGTGGACATTGGGGGAATATCTAGTACAACTTCCTATCACCCAAAACCCTGACTGTGAAAAGTGAGACAGCGGCACCGGCACCAGTAAACCCTGTGCTGAAGAGCTACGGGTTTTTTCTTCCATTTTTGAGGTGGGTGGGAGATTCCCTGACCCAGGGAAGCCCAAGGAAGGAAGGAAAGACCCATCAGGACTCAGCATCTCTTGCAAGAGAGGCCGAGAGGTTGACATGGTTCAGGTGTTCCTGGAGAAACCACGGGACATTTAAACGCAGCGAAACCAGAAAGCAGTGTTCAGACTGTAAACAGTGACACAGCTGCATTCTCANCACCGAGGTCCTCAGAAGTAAAGCCAAAATATATTTAGAGGTCAAATTGTTAAATTTGCATCAACCTTGCTAGTGTTGATATGGTACACCATTGCTTTTGGTAACAACATTTTCAGTAAATGCAACCACTATCAAGTGCTGTACAGTATAGGGTTACTCTACAAAATACTGTACAGTGTAGATATAAAATTACTGCTTTCATAATTAAATAGTAAGATTGAGGTGTCTGCAACATAACCGATCAAGAGCAGCATCTGTCTTCATGCATAAATTGTAGAATCATAGAATGGTTTGGGTTGGAAGGGAGCTCAAAGATTATCTAGTTCCAATCCCCCTACTGTGGGCAGGGACACCTTCTACTAGATCAGGTTGNAAGACCCATCAGGACTCAGCATCTCTTGCAAGAGAGGCCGAGAGGTTGACATGGTTCAGGTGTTCCTGGAGAAACCACGGGACATTTAAACGCAGCGAAACCAGAAAGCAGTGTTCAGACTGTAAACAGTGACACAGCTGCATTCTCACTTGTCAGTGCACATGAAAGTATGTACNCATTCTTAACATCTAACCTGAAGTTATGTTCAGCTTAAAGCCATTACCTATTGTTGTATCATTGCATGCCCTTGTAAAATCTCTATCTGTTGTCTGTAGATGGAATTCTCTATCCCAGCACAGCTGTAATTAGAGATGTGTATGTCAGAGTTCTGAATGCTTTTGCTTGAAATAAAATAAAACAAACCAGCCAATCTCAGCATATTTGACAAATAGTGAAGAGCTTTTTTAGTATTACTAACCATTCTTGTAAGAAAAGGTTTATTCAAAAGGAGAAAATAGTTTTGACTAAAAATAATATTTAGAAAATACAAGTTACTTGTATTCCGCATTTGTTTGCAGCAATTATTATACTTGCTTTGAGCAGATGACTTGTGGAAAGTGAATTACTGAATTAAATTAAGTATCAGAAGATCCAGCTTTAGCAACAATTCTCAGTGGCAGCTGTGACTCCACAGTTATTGCCGTTTTAGTAGTTATGGCTTTCCTTTTGGTTTGAAACTGAAAAGAGACAAGAAAATGGAGTTAGAATAGAACAGAGTATCACAAAGTAAGTGCATAATATTTTCAAATCTTAATAAAGATGTAGATTTCAACACCAGAATTTGAGATGGTTTGAGGAAACAAATCCAAAATAAAAGTTACACACTATACACTGTGATTATCCATACAAAACTTGAGTGTTTCATATTGATAGTGTTCTTTCGAGGATATCTGAAAATGGTCTACCTGTATTGTTCACTCAAAGAACAGCTGTTCTGTAATAGTCAAGAGTTTTCTGAAATACATGAAATATTAGATAATATGAGAATATTTATCAGTTAACTAATATACAGTGAGTGCTCAATCACAGTTTGTGTTATTCTGGTCTCTTAAAAAGTAATCAAATAACATATTGGAAAAACAGTGTTGGGCTGTTTGCATTCTTTGTTAATTACAGTGTGCAGTTATGCTGCAACAAGATTAACCATCAGAACGAGAAAATTTGTAACAAATGCATGAGATGAAAATCTGCCAACAATCTTCCAGCAAACCTCAAGCAGAATTCCAATGGCCAAATCTGTTTCATTGGGAAAGTCACACTTTAAAATTGCTTTTTTCTAAGATACCTTGACCACAAATGTATAATACAATCAAGATTGTGCAAAATTAACAATGTGTAATACTGATATTCTTTGAACTATTTTCCAAGCAAAACTGTGTAATTCTTTTAAAAATCTCAGTTTAATATACAATTAGTTAGAAATAATAGAATTATCTGTTTGGGCTAACCCTGCATAAAAGGATCAGGTTTCTATCACCTTGTTGCTTAGTCTTATTCCCCAAATTAAGATATCAGTTCAAGTAAGATTGAGTTGCTGAAAACCATCTCAAGCTGTGGCCTGTAATGGAGAATGTGCAGGGAGGAAAAACACAAATCAGATTACAATAAAACTTTATGTTTTTCAAATATTTTGCTGTAGAGTCAGTTGACCAGAAATAGCATGTTGATCCTAAATCTCATCTGGCTTGCCTCTGCTGACTTCCTAACAGATTATTGCTATATATGTATTTACAGAGCAGATGCTGGAATGCACAAATATGAACTATATGCTGGCAGAAAATTAAATATAGCTAAGAAATTGACCTCTTTACTGTGTAGCAGATTAAGAGAGAAAAAAAATGAGCCATTTAAAATAATTTCTTAAAAAAATACATGTGCAATCCCTGTCAGATTTACCTCTGTTTTATAAAACATCATGGTTAGTACATGAAGACAATATATAAACCAACATGAAGACAAGTTGTAAACCAAAGATGCTTAAAAAAAGCAGGCTATTTTCTTTCACTATATTGCCATAATCTGTATGAGTTTCAGATATTTGTGAAATGAAATTATTAATTAATTAATGTTATTTAAAATCCAAAATCTGAATTAGGTTCAGGTATTTAATAAGCACCCATGTAAAAACATTAACAGCAATCAATATGATTTCTCCGGGCTCAGTGTTGGGACCGTTTGTCTTTAACATCTTTATTTATGATCTTGATGAGGATATAGAGTCTACCATCAGTAAATTTGCAGATGACACCAAGTTGAGTCACCATCCCTGGATGTGTTTAAGCATCGCTTAGACATAGTGTTGGGGGATATGGTCTAGAGGAGAACTTGTAGAGTAGGGTTAATGGTTGGACACAATGATCCCAAGGGTCTTTTCCAGCCTAAATGATACTGTGATTCTGTGAAAGACTGTAGGAATGATAATTTACAAGTTCATTCATCACCATAAAGCCTATATGAATCTGTTTTCCAGGGGTGCTTGCTTCACTGCCAGATACATGCTCCCAGCATCATCTCTGAAAATAGTCATAAGGAAATAGGGTAGTCATCAGCACAGCTGCAATCCTGGGCTATTTTAGAAAATGTTTGCATTTGTGATTTACCCAGCCCAGTAAATATCAAGTAGCTCAACTGAGGTCAGCAAAACCACTTAGAAACTGCAAATTACTGCAACTGTTGTCTTAAACTTAGTTGATGCTTTGGTTTGTTGCACTAATATTTTCAGAGACCTTAGTTCACAGTGTTTAGTCATTGCTGGTGAATGCAGTTCTATTGGCGGCTAGATAGTCCTAATGATGCCTATCAATATTACACAGCTTACTGCTGAAGTATTTTTTAAACAAGTTATTTGCTTAACATGAAGTACTTCTTAGGTTAGTTCATTATAACACACATCTATAACTTTAGCCTATGTTTTCAGGATTTCAGCAGAGGATGAGCATACATTTTGAGAACTCATGCAACAGAAATAAAGCTGTGCAATAGGCCTACATTTGCATAGCTAAATCCAGAGTTATGATGAATCCACACCTACACAGATCTTCTTCCAGTACATTTCATTAAAGCATTGTTGACTATTCTTTTTATATGCTACTCAGGAATGATTGAAGATGCATCATATGGAAATGTCTTTGTATTTTCTGTGTTGCTAATAGCAAGTGTCAGTCCTCACATCACTTAAGAAAATGTAAATGCATGTGCTGAGTAAAGTCTGATACTCAGGTCAGTGTTATGGTGTGTTTACAGAGACTAAAATCAGAAAGAATAACAGCAAAGCTGGTGCTTTAGACACAAAAATTAGGCATCATCATAAAACACTTTCGCTCCAAAAATTAAATAGAGCTACAGCACTTATTTTTATGCTGTTAATCTGGGAATATTGTTTATTTAGCTTTAGCTGGTACAAATCTGTTCTGCTGAAAAGATAAATTGAGGTTTACAGAAATGGCAGGGAAATTAGATGTCATTATCTTCAGGTCTTGCTCTTTCTGCTCTGCAAGTGCAACCATCTGCAAACAACAGCTCTCTAACAAAGACTCTGATGATGCACACAAACAAGATAGATTAACAAGTTTGAATGAGTGGATTCTAATCTTTACTCCTAGGGTAGATCATGAACTGTGCAATCTAATTTTAGTGCAAAGGAATCTTCAGACAGTGATAACAAAATGAGTTATCCAAGCAAACCATCATGCCTTTCTTGGATAATATTGGTCTGCTTACTTAGCTATCATTTTTTTTTCAGTAGACATTGAATGCTAGAGGAATTGACATGTTTGCTCTGGGTTTATAAAAAGCACAAACTTCAGTTTTACTGCCCTGGTGTGGAAAAAGATCTTAGCAGTATTACTGTGTTGTGAATGATTGATAGGCTAGATACAGGACCTATATAAATGATATAGGTACCACATGTTGCATTACTGCATGCTGAACTTACCTGTGACTGACATTTTTCCCTCCTCAATCCCAGTAATCCAGTGTTTAGGCCACGCAAAAAAAAGAGCCCTTTAGTCTTAACACTATCCCCTGCCAGAGGATCTGAAGAACACAGTTGTCACTGCTCCAAAGAAAGATTTGCCATAAGGAAAGAAAACTTCTCAACTAGGGTACTGTCAGCTCTTACTGATCAGACTAAGAGTTGCTGAACCAAAGATGAGGCATTCACTGGCTACCCTGCTCCCTGATCCAAGAACAATTCAGCTTTATAACTAATCACTATTTACTGAATTAGAAGAAAAATAAAAATTCCTTCAGGCCATCCTTTAAAGAAATAATTATCTGCTAGAGTAAAGCTTCTTCTAAGAGCTGTACCTAGGTGGGATTACTCAAAGACCTTAAATGAAATGATGCAGTTTCTGCATCCCAGATGAATATTTAGCTGAAATAATTCCTAGCTGTTCAGACACGATAAAGATGAGGTGATTTGAAAATGCAGAACTTTTGCATGTGAAGAATAATTAAAAAAGATAAGTATTTCTGTAATTACAGGTTCTCCAGCTTGAAAACAGAGATGGATGGGAATTTTCAGGTGACTAGTACACCTAAGCACCTAAATTTCATCATAATCCCACTTTGGGATTAGTATTCACTACTTATATGTATCAAAAGGTGTTTATAATTTAACTTATTAAGCTAGACTAGAAATCATTCTCAGCACTGGACAGCAAAGAGACACTTTCAAAGACATTTAGTGTCATTTATACCATGGAACAGTGTCATATTTCTATGCGTCCATTATTAAACTGCCTCTTGTTCTTAATAGCTTTTTTTTTTAGCCCTTTCTACATCATAATTGCATGTAGCAATATAAATCTATTAACTTTGTATGTAATTAAAAATATCTTTCAGTACTTCATAGACTATAGCACAGGTATATCATTCATGACCACTGAATGATCCCCATGGACTTAAAATGTGTCCAACATCCACTGTCATGACATTGAGAAAGAATCCTTGAGCTATCTTGGTGGGTTTCACATCAGCAACAGTGGTTTAATTCTCCTCTTATGGTCTTAGGAGAAACCAGTACAGTATTCTTCACAATCACATATTAGAATAATACTACTTCTCTATTTAATACCATTCCTTGAAACTTAGTGAATTGGTAAGAGACTTTATGCACAGGAAAGTTAGTTTATAGATTTTTCTTTTTTTCTTTTTTTACTTCCTTTTTCAGTAGCAGAATTTGAGCAGCCTGTGTTGCCATGCTTAGACTAATACCATTTCAGGGAAGCTGCACTACCCATCCCAAAAGAAGCAGGCAGTTGTGAAGATGGATCAACTACAGATGAAGGGCTTTTCAACCTCACTGATCAAGCCATGCTCAGTAGTCCAGCTGACACCATTTATTACTTTTTAGATCCTTATCCTTCCATTTTCATCTTTCCTTGGACAAATATTTTCAATTCTTCATATTTGGGTATTATAGTTAAATTATATAAGAAGATATTTTTTGGGTACATTTTTGAAATAGGTGCCAATAAGGCTGCCTTTAACACTAGTAGACTGACTGTTGTTTGTGTTGGTCTTTATTTGACATTGGATACTGTCTGAACAGGATTACTGGACAGGGTGAAAAACAGGTGAAGGATTTTGGTTATCTATATTTTCACAAACAAGATGTGATCCCAGACTTTTTCAAGGCAATATATTCAGTTCCAGAAGCACAGGGTATATAAGGCCTTTCTTTGATGCATGGTGGTGATGTGGAGTCGCAGAGACATTGCTTCCTTCTCCACTGTATCCTCTTCAAGTTCCCCAGGAATTTCTGCATGTCTGAATAGATTTCAAGGCTCAGTAGAGAAATGAGAAACCTCAAAAAGAAACATCCACTTAGATAACTTCACATAGTTCATCATTGTGCAAACCAGCCACAGTTAAGGGTCAGGGCCGTCTGCTAGACCTATTGCAGATGTTCTCTTAAACCCCCTCCCTTCCCAAAGGGGAAGAGAAAGGGAATAAGGGAGAGAGACTTAGCAATTAGAGAAGGAAACTAGAATGTGGGAAACCTTGGCTGGTGTGAGGGATCAGAATGCAAGTTTGATATCAACCTTGAGCAGATAACCGCATACCCTTGAAGAGGCCAGCAAGTCCTGAGAAGAGCTGAGTAAACAAGATTAAGGAACTACCAGACTGCAGGTAGAGAAAGCTTATCAAATTTACAACACAGAAAAAAGTCATCCAATCATGAACTGTTGGTCTTTGTTTGACCCGATCATATATGGATGCATGTTCTTGGGAATGATATAAAAAGACTTGTTAAAACAATAAAGATGGTTTTTTGCTTTTTGCTCACAATTCAGTGTATGTCATGTCCGTCTCAACAGTGACACTACAGCAACTTTAATGAAAATGAAAATAATAAAATGGAATATATACAAATATATACAAAACCAGTATCAAACCCAACATCCCTTTCACCCCCTGTGACAATTATATCACTGTTACCATGGATACTGTGGAGCAAGCATTGGGGAAGTCTCAGACTGGGCCCAGCAGCAGACAGGAACTGTGTTTAGGAGCTGGATTATGGTACTGGATTCAGGAACATACAGACAGGGGTCAAAGGCCGAATGGATAGAGTTCTCCTTGGATGCCAGCCACTGAAGAAGAGAGGAAAAAGCCAGACAGAAGAGTTTGACCCTTGTGATTTCTCAGCTTTATACCACAGTATATTCAAACTGTGTGCAGTACCATTAACTGTATGTTAACCATATATGACAGAAGTAAAGGTTACAAGTAATGTTACTGTTCCTGTTTTACTTAGTCCTGTCACTTAATAATCCTTAGAACTGTAGAGATTCAAAGCCAGGTAGATTTGTTCTTGACACATTTTCCTTGTAAGGTGAGTAAATACCATTATCATGTTATTGACGACAACATACTTAAGAAGGATTCTGAGTCGCTTAAGAGCCAGATTATGTTTTCATATTTTCTTTTTTTTTCCTTTTATAACATCGAGGGACCTGTCTTCTTTACAGTATTAAAAGTTACAACTGGGATTAGAATCTAACCTCTGAGTGATGCAAGCAGAGTTACACAGTAATTCAGTGGTAAAGCTGACTGCCAATACTGACTTTGATTCTCGAATTCATCTTGTACTTGCTGATATTCAACAACAAACCAGTTTTATTCCACAAATCTCACTGCCTAACTAGCAAAATGTCTAAGAACAGCACATAATCAGTACTTATTTTTTAGCCTACAATGTACAATGAGTACTGGACACTGAAAATGAAATAATTGGTAATGAGATGCACCTTACAAGGACAATAGACATTTTCTTCAGATTTAACAAACCACTGAGTAGCTGCAGTAAACAAAAGCACAAGTGCAGCTGGCAAATGTGTGTTGTTGTATGGTTTATTACAATGAAAAGGAACAGTCACACGCAGCTGCTTTGGGCTCAAGGCTTTGTCTGTTAAAGCCTTTGGTACCTCAACAAGTTCCCAGTGGCACCATGGTGAGTCTATAGTGCAGTAGCCTACTTCTCTTCAGCATGCAAGGAAACCTTCCTGCCTCGTGCACCTGTGCTCTAAGCAAGACAAAGGGGGAACAGACTGAAAAAAAAAAAAACAAACCAAACAAAAAACAACAACAACAAAAAAAACAACCCCAAACCCCCCAAAAAACCAAAAACATTAAAGAATGAACCTTCCCTCTTTCCCTGCAGGTTTTTGCTTGTACTCTTGACATTTACAGAGTAGTATGTTCTAGTATTTATTCTGAAATTAAAAAAGTTATCCTTCAAAAGAGTCTTGTCATTGCTTGACAGATGTATGCGTTGCTGGTAGATAAGAAAATGTCTACAGAACTGGTTTGAAATACATCTTCGAAATACTTTAATAGCCTATTGATTTTTTCCATATTAACCTGCCCTGAAAAGAGAAAGAGAAAAGTGTGGGGGCTGACTAGAGTCTGCTTTCTGTGCAGAATTTAGAAGTAATTCAATGCCTTCAAGTTTCTTGCATTTCAGTTACCCTTTAAGTGTGTCCTCCAAAGTTACTGTGATAGAAAGGTATCTGCATTTATACCCTATTTCTGCTTTTACACCATAAAAAGTGTCTGATACATTTTCTTCTTTCTGCCAGCTGGCTTACATTTACATTTTCTGTGTTTCTTGAAATATACCATCATGGATCTCTGTTTTTCATTATGACAGAGGGAAGATGATCCCTCAAAGTCAGATTCTGCATTTGAGAAAAAGATGGCAATTGTCACACTTCCTTAATTCACCACATCTTTGGCATGGTGGCAGAGCAATTCAAAGTGCTGCCTCACAAACATACATAATTTCCCAGTGCCTCATCAGCTGCATAACATATTGAATACAAATTAATGGTAAACTGGTTTACGGTTCCCCATGCTGCCATTGTTGTTCCTCTGTGCTTTTACTGGGTTTTCATGTCCAAATGTATTTTCACCCACATTTTGCCTCATTCCCTTTGCATGAATGGATAATGAAGGCATTTCTATTTTCGAATGTGGCAGCTCTTCTACACACTGACTCCTGTGTAAAAGTTCCATGGGAAAAGAGTGTCTGTGTAAGTCTTTTTTTTTTGGTGTTTTTTCATTTTTTTCTTTTTTTTTTTTATAATTACAATTCTATCTGTGCAATCCATAACTAGCTTATCCTACAGACAATAAGTCTCTTAATAAGTCTCTTATTTATGCAGAAGTATTGCACTGAGTTGATTAAGTTTTGCCCAAATCTATTACCATGAATTATATTTGAATTCTCATCAGTTCTTTTCTCCTCTTCGAGGTAACAGAGTAGAATCTATGAATACATAAAAGAAAGATATTAAAAGAGCTTAGTCAGCAATTTTTCAGAAAAAAAAAAACAACTCTCAGCTAGCCTTATTTTTTAAAGCCTTTCTCTGAAACCACTGTTTGTTAAAAGTGATAAAAAAGTAGCTGAGCTAAATTTTATTTAATTCTGAGAACCACATAAATCTTCTTTCATTATAAAGCATATCTCAAGTAGCAGGCAGCTACAGTAAAAAAAAAAAAAAAAGTTTATTTGCTGAGACCCTTTAATACCATTCTCTTAGATATTTGAATTTGTAATCTAATGTAATCCGACCCTTGACATTCTTACTGAAATTTGTGGCCTCCAGTGGACTGAATGTAAGTACAAAATATGTTCCTTGGATGCCGTACATGCATTGTCACTGTAAGGCTAAGCTCTGAGACAACACTTACCTGCAGTTTCACCAATAATAAAAATCCTTACTGTAAAACAGGTCAGACATTTGATGATGCAAACATTATTGTATTTGGATTTTGATCAGGGTCTAGATCACATATTCACTAGTCACCAGCTTTTAAGCTATTGAATTGAGGAAATTTGTATGGAAGTCAAGCAAAAAAAGAGTTAAGACATCTTAATTTCTGAAGAACTTCTTTACATAGAAGGAGAAGTTGTTTAATGCTGGAACTTCTGTAAAGAGAGAGAAAACATTTCTTGTAATCAAAGGAGCAATCAGAGAAATCTGTTTAATTCCAGTCAAGATTAATCCTGCCTGGACCCTGTCTGCAGAAAGGCAGATCAGTCGGGCAGTGTGTTAAGAAGCTTTGTTATTTCCTATGAAGGACAAAGGACCCTACCCAACTCCTTAACCTGCCATTTCTGCAGGTGTGAAGACTTCTCAAACCAGTGCTGAGTGCCAGCAGGGTGAATTAGAGCTGCATTAAGAATAGAGGTACCTACTGTTCTTATTGAAAACAAGACCTCAAAGGTGACCCCCAGAAATACAATCATTCAAAGAGCAACTGGTTCAAACATCATAAAAAGCCAATGTACATTTTCAGTTGTGAAAAATTAACTTTTTAAGAAGCAGGAAAACAGCTTTGCTCAGGGACTGTTCTGGAAAAACTGCAACAACAACAACTGCTCAGGATGGATCATATTTAAATTGCCCACACAACAAATTTACAGTCCTGCAGCTATAAAAAATTATTCAACCCTTTCTATCTTTAATTCTTTATCTCAAAGGCTTGCCTATTCAATTTTGAAATTATTTTTGCAACTAAGAAGGAAAGAAGCTCATTGGGCTGAATCAGTAACTCAGATGATTTCTGCATGTAAATGTTCAATGTACAGTTTTCCTGATGCATGATGCCTTAGCCATTTCCTGGAACTGTGGTTGGAAACAACCCTTTTATTGCTCATTTCTCACTGTTAAAACTCAATGAAATTCAATTATCACAAAAACAGTCAGTAGGCTTCAATTTTGCGTGTCCTGTTACTTTTTAAATTTGGAGTGCCTCCCGATTGCTGTCACAGTTATTGCATTGTCTAAATCAATTACCATGGCATGCTCGCTAAATTGAGAAATCTTGTTGTGAATGCATAAAAGGTCTCAAGTATCAACATACCAGATACAAATGGGGAGAAAATAAAAGGTAGCGGAATCTGCTACAAAACTCTATTCTTTTGTCTGATTTCCTCTGAGGATTCACCAAGGGACAATTAATACTTCACCCTTCTGCCTGCATGTTTGTTTCACAACTTCTTAATCAGACAGAAGTACTACTAAAGCAGTGATTCAAAGAGAGAAGATTACAAGTGGAAATTTTATGTCTTTAGGCCTGCAAATTCTTTTGAAACTCATTGTGATTTTTTTTTTCCAAAGTATATTTACAGAGAGATGTATTTAAGGCCAGACTGTGTCATACATATTCAGGTATTTATGGACAAGTAGAAACTAAAAGAGATTTGCCATATGCTCAGGGACTGTTTGACTTTAATTATTAGAGTTGGGCAAAAAGCTCCATTCTTTCAACGCACGTTTATCTAAAGGTGGAGTAAAGTGTTTAATTTCACTGAGGACATTGCATTTCAGGCTAGTGGCTATGGAAGTGCTCTCTGTTCCTCTGGATATATCTGAACAAAGCGCAAAGAGGGCACAAACTGCCTGGCTAAACTCACAAACTATTGTTGCCATTTATCAGCTTTAAGAGCATGTAAAGGATTACAAGAAGAATCCCAGTGCATTTGAAACTAGAATTCAGTTTGCACAGTTACACACACACATGTATGACTGACTCAGGTACACAGCAAGTGGAAAATGTACGCAGATGTGAATAAGATAATTTGTTAAAAACTTCAAAAGATGAGGACATTGTGTATCTTGAAGGGAAACACACTACACGTCCTCTGTATGTCACAGAGGAAAACAAACACAACACCTCATCTAAAAGTATAAATCTAGTGTAGATCAGAAGAACTGGACTAAAGAGCGCTCATTTCTCTCTAATGACTGTTAAAGATAACTGTTCAACTAACTCAGAAAGATATAAAGATGCAATGGCTATGCAGACTGGACAAAAGTGAACAAAACAAACCAAAAGAACAAAAGACACCTCTCCCCAATAAACAAATAAAACAACAATGAATTACCTAATTGAAATCTTGTTAAATTGGAATTAAATTGAAATACCTCACAAGATTTCAAATTATATGACTATATCCTTCATGTTTGACTTCAAATTTTTCCTTCTTGATTTTGAGGTTTTAACATCAGCTTTATTATATATATTGCCATTGAATCTGTCCCTGTTAAATCTGAGTCCATACTGCACGTCTCTATAACCAAATCCACAGTTCCATCTCTGAAGATCATCAGGCTTCATACCCTCACATCTGTAAATTTCTAGCTAAAGGTTAATTAATGTTTTTCTTTAGAAAACTCCAGCTCCAATATGTTAGAGAAAGGGTTAGGGGGTGTAAGAGCATGCAGTATGTCATGCAGTAGCCTTTTGTCTTCTGTAAATTTGGTCATCTAGGTCCTCGCAAAAAAAAAAAAAAAANAAAAAAAAAAAAAAAAAAGACAGTTCACCCTTACTGAGTATAATTTTATCAGTTTTGAAGTTCCCTATCTCCTAGTGTCATTTACTTGAACATGTTCCATTCCTGACATTTTCAGAGTTTATCAGGATTTTCAATGCAGTTTCAGCTGTGCAGACAGGAACAAAAATAATTAATGTAAATAAGGGCAAAGACACCCCCTCCCTTATACTGTCACCAGCTGCCTTTAGGGCTGTTGGCTTATGAGGATCCTGCCTGATTTAAATTCAGAGAGACATGAGTAGGACTTGAAGACTGCAGATAGAGACAGGTATTGTAGATTGAGGAAGTGAGAAAGGAAGCTGGGACTGTCAACTGAATTGGAGGAAGGAGTGGTCAAAAGAATAGACATGTGGATACTGGTTTGTGGATGTGAGTCTAAGGCAGAGATTGACTGAGAAGCTGGAGTGGAAAGGTTGGAGTAGGAATCATAGAGAATGTGTGATGATGTGTGGAAATAAAACAAAACAAAACAAGAAACAGGTGGAAATAAGACAAGGTAAGACACGCTTTATGAAGGAAAGGAGACTTAAAATGGTTAGATGAAGAGAATGGCAATGTGAGGCCAAGGTGGACAAGTGACATTAGGAGTATCAGAGGCATGGTGGAACAAAATATAAGAAAATTGAAATGAAACTCTTGCTGACAAGACCATATTGCTCTGTCATAATACGAACCTTGCAATAGTCAAGTCTTATCTTTCCTCTGGCATCGGAACTGTAAATATGTCCTTATTTTCTAATTATGGTCTAACAAGCCTGCTATAATACCCTGAATTTGAAAAAATATCTCTGCAGTAGATTTAGTATTTCTTACTATGCCGGTTAAGAGTTGATAAATGATCACACTTAGGACATGGCACACACAAAATCTTAGAAGAACTTTCTTTTGTTTGCAAAGTCAACTGCTTAGATATTAGAAAACATCAGGGTTGAGACTGCATGAAACTAACTAATTATTTTCAGTTGACAAGGCAGTCTTGCCTTTATAATTAATGATTTATTCTGCAAGGTTCCTGCATAATACGATGTGCTGAGTGGATTTGCTCTGATACGGGTTAAGGTCATTCAAGAAAGGAGGATTGTTTTCTGTAGGTTCCCTTCTTCAGAAGATGAAATATTGAAATGTGGTAGTTTGTGAATTAGGCAAATGATAACAGGAAAAGCAAGAACTTAGTCCCCAATTAAAGGAAATTAATTCTTCCATGAGAACTGGACTCTATCCTTGATTATGAGGGATAGAGTTCCTGCATAAGTCTGGAAAATTAACATGAACCAAAATTAGTCCTAGGCCTTAATAACTATGATATTCTGAGCTCGAATACTCAATAATAGTTAAAAGTTTTACTCTTAAGACCTCTGTGTTTGTCTTCCCGTTTGCTAAACTGTTGATAGCCTCTAATCTCGTATGGCAGACATTAGAAAATCATTCACAGAATAATTCACTGTCACAGACTATGATGGTAAGTGCCCTTGAAAAGACCAAGAGGTAAGTAGTCTTGACTTAAGAAAAGGGTTTGAATCATAAGCAATGAATAGTATGGGTTGTAAAACAAACATTGGAGAGAAAATACAAAAATATTGGCCATTATTAAGGATCATTTTTTTCAGAGTACTGGAAAACATTGTATGAACAAACAATATTTGTTAAATATGAATAAAAAATAAATGAAGGTCACTTAAGGTTACACTGGAGTTTCTTAGCTTTTCCATGCTTGCAACCTCAATAGTGATCTTTTAGCTTTGATATGTGTTCTTTGGAAATTTGGTATTTTTAATTTTTAAAATATAGATTTTAAATTGCACTAAGTAATTTGGTCACATTTCCTATTTATGCTTTTTTACTTTCTTTTGCCAAAATATCTTTTATTTTTGTAAAAGATAAAACAGCCAACATAGTTCTTCTGCTTCTTTATTTGTACACAACCAATTCTTTTCTATATTGCATTGTGCTGTACAGTATAGAAACATACAGAACACATAAAATCTCATTCATAGACACCTTCTAGGAAAATGGGGAAAGTAGCACGTTTCTAATTCTCCTGTATTCCAAGCTCAAGAGTCTGTAGGCTTGTGTTACAACAGCCATGTCTCCACCCTTGGTAACCCTTATAGTGGGGATAGCTGGACAAAAGATAGCAGGAAATCTCAGGTAGGGAAGTTACATTTCCCTGCTACATCTCTGTAATGTGGCAAAACATGCTTTGTTTCAGATATAATCTGTCTGTGTTAGTACAATTCTGGTACACTTGTGGGGTAAACAAAAAGCCCACTGATTTTAGATATAGGGAAGAATTCACTGTGACTGCATAGATTTTTTAGCAGCAGTTTCTAAAAACAGTGGTAAGCCCTGGGGTTGGGAATGAACTCTAAGCTATTTCTGTGAGTACTTGTACATAACCTTAGCGGGTGTTCATGTAATGCCTTGTGTAATCAACTGTGAAGAAGTCTCAAGTTCTGTTTTCTAGTCCTAGCTTTACAGAGGTTCAGGTCTGGAGCAGTATGTGTAAACCTCAGCAATCACACAGGGTGACAGATTTTCCCTGAGAGGCAGGTGGTGTAATGAGCATTTCTATTATATCATTGCTCAGAGGGTCAAAGGGACAGATATTCACCAAAAAGTGTTCACTGTAGAACTTGTAGAGTTTAAAAAGATAGATACCCTGGTTTTTTGAGAAGTTAAATGTGTAAAGTTTATAGGCATAACTTATTAAAGCTTTATTTCAATACCCATCTTTCTACCAGCTTTCAGGCTAAGGAAGTGGTGGTACTTTCTGCTACCTTCCATTCTCTCTCATCTGTTACCCAAGCGCTGCATATGCTCTACATCCCCTGGTAGAGATAGAGCTGTAACACTGCAAGCCCCGTATTGTGTGTAGCCCTGGTTCATATCAGTTGCCAATAATTTTCACAAAGTCACAAGGAAAACGACAAAGCTTATAGTGATGGATGGGAAGACTGTGAAGAAACAGAATTCCTTTAATGAACTGCAAGTCTTTATAGGCCAGTTTTTCAAATAGGCTTGTGCACTGTTGCATATTCTAGATGGAACATGTGGCCTAATTAATTTTCTCTGTGTCTGTTAGTGACTGCTTGTAATTAGTGAAACAAGCACTGACCTCACTACAACCTCCTTTCAGGTAGTTGTAGGGAGCAATAAGGTCTCATATCAGCATCCTTTTCTTCAGACTAAACAACCCCAGTTTCCTCATCCACTCTTCATAAGACTTGCACTCTAGGCCCTTCAGCAGCTTAGTTGCCTTTCTCTGGACCTCAATATCTCTGTTGTAGTGAGGGCTCCAAAACTGAACACAGTACTCAAGATGTGGGAATGATTACCTCCTAGTCATGCTGGCATACTATTTCTGACAGAAGCCAGGATGCTGTTGGTCTTCTTGGCACACTTGGCACACTGCTGTTTCATAGTTAGCCAGTTGTCAGTCAATACTCCCATAATTGAATCACTATGCACAAATGTGGTAACTGGAAGTCATGTTATATATTTGTTTTGATAAATGTAGTAAATACGGTGGCATTTAATGAGCATTTAAAGATGAGAGATTACTACTGCAAAAGGATTTGATGTTTGTCAGCACTCTAAGGGAAGATATCTTTTATGGCGACTTCTGTCTTTTCAGCGATTTTACATCTTTGGTTGCTGGAATTTAAATAGTAAAGTACATATATGGGTAGAGGATGACGTTAGTATTGCCAAGGGTCTGCCAATACACATCATATCAGCATCCAGTCCTAAGTAACAATGTGAGTACAGCATTTTCTTAGCATCTGCACATGGACAAGAGCTTGTGACCTTTCTTTCCAGACTCAGATATAGCCTCTATTATCCCTGCTTGAGATTATGTATTTTTTTTATTTTCTCCATATTTTCAAAGACTAAAACTCTACCCTGTAAATAGTACAGTTATGGTCATCTCTTTGCTAGCAGGTGCAAGAAGCACTGGGTCATTATTCTGAACATATCCCTTTGCACCTGCTTCGGGGCATACTGCGTCTCTGGCTGCTGTGCTAAGGACATGGCACAAACTAACCAATAGGTTCCTTTCTCAGTTTATATGCCTTAATGAGAAAGTACAGGTATAAAAAATTAATCTCACCACAAATGCACTGCATCTTGATAGTTAAGATACACTTAAATACTCAGCAAATAATTGCTGTCAGAAAAATCTGCATCTGCTATGCCATTATATTTCTACAGTTTTACTTACAGGGCAAGACAAAGGGAAAACAAATGAAGCAGTTTCATGTATTTTTTAAAACTTCGTAAACAACCCCCAGAATGACCACATGTATCCAGCAGATTATTAATAAAGTCACTTATTTCAATTAGCATGACTATTTCTTATATAGTCTATGAAACTGACTGCTGTATATTATGCAGAGGGGTCCTGCCTTTAAGAGTTTCCAGTGTTTATGGGCAGCTACAGTAACTGAAATGTAAATTACACAATGATCAATAGCAGGGTTTTGGAGAGCACTAGGCAAAAGAGCTCCTACCAGATGAGTTAACTTCTAGCATTTACAGTCATGTGGCAGCTTGAGGAAAGTCTAGTCCTTTTATCTGGCACACTGGAGGGCAGCTGAAAGGAATCAGACCTCCTCTGTACAACGATAAGTGCCCTGTTGTGCAAACCCAATGAGCTGAAAGGAAGAGATCGAGGAAGGGCTAAGAAACACTGCAGAGAGGCTCCATTGTTAACTACCTGTCCATCCAGCGTTTTGAAAGGGCATCTAGGTAGGAGAATAATATACACTACTCAGACCTGAGGATTACATCACCCCACACTGCTTTCCTTTGTGTCTCAGCTGCATTTCTCACCTTCATGGCAATTCATATCCTATTAGAAGGCATGTTTTGAACGTTATTCCCCTCAGTCAGTGAGTGTCTGCCTTGCTACTTGTTGGACAACTTCAAGATGCAAATGTCAGTACTCATAATGGCATTTTTTTCTAGTAAATTGTCCTGTGCAAAGTGTTCTCATGCATCTAAATTACATATGCTTCTAAGGTACTCTTTGAAGGGATTAATTTTATGAATGGAGGATAATGGCATTTAACTTGTGTGTTATCCCAAGGGTCTCTAATATAACAAGGAAACTGCTGATTGATGTAACTTGTCCTGAAGCTAAACAACTCAGTTATCTAGGTGTATTCCAGAGCTCAGTAAAATCACAAGACATCCTAAAGCTGCATATTTTGGCTTCAGTTCACTAGCAGTAGGTTTTTTCATTTTCTGGCATGGTAAGTGAATAAAAAAAAAAATCTGTTTGACATTTTTTATAGCATACTTTTCTTGAAACTTACAGTAGATAAATGTCTCTTGTAGTTTATGTATTGTCTAGTAAAAATATAATATATATTTATTTAGTCAAAAGGTCTAGCCTCCTTCCTCTAGCTGTCTACTAAAGGTAATAATCAGTAAGAATGCTACAATTATCCATGTTTTTTCTACATCAGGGTCATACAAAAGAGCTAGGTTAAGTATAAATTAAAAATTCTGAATAAAACGTAGGCATATGTGTTGCTTTTGGACCATTTGGAAGAGGCAATTCAATGCATGTCTCTCATTCTTGATGAAAAGATGTAAAAATTTGTCTTCGTGATCAGTCCTGCACTATCATCTATTTCCATATATCTAACAAAGCAGTCTTCTGATGGCTGTTTTCTCTATGGTGTCTGGTACTGAGCCACTCAGTTTCTCACCTTTTATTTCTAAAAAGAAGATGAAATCATTTTCTGAGCACAATTCTCTCTTTGAATTGTCTACTCCACACTCTACAGATATATGCTTCAGTATGTGCTTCTTCCTCATGTCCTCCTCCCTGAAGATAATAAAAACTGAGGATTCTCTTGAAAATTCCACAAAGGAAGAGCTTCAGCAGAAGTCTTCTGCAAGATCTCATTCATGGTCAGTGAAACATTAAGTAACCAATATATCCTTTGTGTTCTTAGCATATCGTTATGGCAGTGATTCCTGTATGTCCTATTCTGCTTTTTGGATTCTCTTGTTTCAGCCAAAGGCTCCAGAGAGTACTGCAGAATTTAATGAAAGGAAGAGCAGGTGGACATGTGCTAAAGCATAGCAATGCTCTATTCTATAATTCTTAGTAGACTGCCCTGTAGCTCTAGGGAAGATAAGCAAGGACTGAAATATCAATTGATAGGAAAGTCAACTATGATGGTAATAGGTCATCACAGTTTAAGCTAGGAAATCATAGAATCATAGAATAATTTAGTTTGGAAAAGATTTTAAAGATCATCGAGTCCACTGCCAAGCCCATTGCTAAGTCCAATCTAAGCCTTCCCTAGTGCAACTTGAGGCCACTTCCTCCTGTCCTATTTCATGTTCCTCGAGAGAAGAGACTGAATCCCACATCACTACAACTTCCTTTCAGGTAGTTGTAGGGAGTGATGTCTCCCCTAAACCTCCTTTTCACCAGGATAAACAACCCCAGTTCCCTCAGCCGCTTCTCGTAAGACTTGTTCTCTGTATCCTTCACTGGCTTCATTGCCCTTCTTTGGACACACTCCAGCACATGACAGTATAAAGAATGGTCAATAACAGACAGTGAAATTTCTATTCTCTGCTTAAGAAAATTGCAACCAGCAGTTGTACAATAGTTAGATGACTTCTGAAAATCAAAGAATAATATCACTTTTTTTCGGGATATAGCATCTATTCTTTGACTGTTAGGCTAGTCAGTGCTTATCTGCCTCTACTAAAATTGTGTTTGCATTGGTTTCTGTTTATCCTTTCCTAGAGTCACTAGTACCAATGAGCTGGCATGCTGGTGATACTGCTTCTATACCTAAACTGACAACTCCTTTGCAGTACCTTGCTAAATCTTTAAACTATAATTGACATCTCCTCTTGCTGTAAGATATCTCTAGTTACTAAATTTTGTGTGTTTCCTTGATCCACCTGTTCATCAGAACTGACTCCCAACAGCCAATAAACCATGGAAACCAGAAAAAAAAACCGTAAAGATTACACATTCTTCCTACTGACAGGAGACAGACTCAGTTACATTGCAGCTGCAGTCTGATCCTAGTGTTGCAATGAGCATAAACTCTTTTCTTCTTTTACAAAATCTTAGAGGGGTGAACAAATAGCTTTACTATCAACTAAGTAACAATTCTCAATGAAAAACATTCTAATAAGTTTAATCTTTTATCTTTCTGTATGAATTTCTGGTTAAATTAAAAGTTCCTGGCTGCCTATAATGGTGGAAACTATTTGCAAATACAATTCAGGAAATTTTGTTTGACAATGAATATTTATAACTCAGCAATAGCACTTAATAGTGAATGGTAGATCACCAAAATAATAGCCTACCACTATAGCATCTTGATTAAATAGTCATGCAAATCTTTCTTTTTCAATTATCTTGCTTAATTTTTAAAATTTTGGTTTCTATGTATTTATGGAAATAAAGCCTGATGAATTAAATGTTAGTAAAAAATAATCAGAGAAAGAAACATAAGACTGAAAGAAGTTAGTTAATAATAAAATTAAGTTATTTTCTATTTTTTTGTTCCTCCACTGACTTCTATAAATCCAGGTACTTGCACACCTTGCACACACAGCAGGGACAATAGACTTATAGACAGATACAATTGCTACTGTAATTGTAATTTATACCTCAGGACCTGGAAGTCTTCAAACTAGTGACAAGTGCATGCTAATGTACTAAATTCTACTAAGGTACTGCTACATTTTTCCCCATTTGTTAACCCCCTTTTATTAGGTAGAGATCACAGACTCACAGGATCACACAGAATCACAGAATGTTAGGGTTGGAAGGGACCTTGAGAGACCATCTAGTCCAACCCCCCTGCCAGAGCAGGATCACCTAGAGTAGGTCACACAGGAACACGTCCAGGCAGTTTTTGAAAGTCTCCAGAGAAGGAGACACTATAACTTCTCTGGGCATCCTGTTCCAGTGCTCCATAACCCTCACAGTGAAGAAGTTTTTCCTAATGTTTTTGTGGAAACTTCTATGTTCTGGTTTACATCCATTGTCCCTTGCCCCATAACTGGACATCACTGAAAAGAGCCTGGCTCCATCCTCCTGACACTCACCCTTTACATATTTATAAACAGTAATGAAGTCACCCCTCAGTCTCCTTTTCTCCAAGCTAAAGAGACCCATCTCCCTCAGCCTTTCCTCAAAAGGGAGATGTTCCACTGCCTTGATGATCTGTGTCACTCTGTGCTGGACTCTTTTGAGCAGTTCTCTGTCCTTCTTGAACTGAGGGCCCAGAACTGGACACATTATTCCAGATGTGGCCTCACCAGGGCAGAGTAGAGGGGCAAAAGGACCTCTCTCAATCTACTAGCCACGCTCCTTCTAATACACTCCAGGATGCCATTGGCCTTCTTGGCCACAAGGGCACATTGCATGGTAATCCTGCTGTCAACGAGAATCCCCAGGTCCCTTTCCCCTATACTTCTCTCCAACAAAACAGTCCCCAACCTGTACTGGCACTTGGGGTTGTTCTTTCCCAGGTGCAAAACTCTACACTTGCTGTTGTTGAATTTCATAATATTTCTGCTCCCCCCCAGTCCTCGACCCTGTCTAGGTCTCTCTGAATGGCAGCACAGACTTCTCGTGTGTCAACCACTCCTCCCAATTTTGTGTCATCAGCAAACTTACTGACAATGCACTCTGTTCCCTCATCCAGATCACTGATGAGTATGTTGAATAGTACTGGTCCCAGTACTGACCCCTGAAGGACTCCACAAGATACAGGCCTTCAGCTAGACTCTTCCCCATTGACCACAGCTCTCTGACTTCTTCCCTTCAACCAGTTCACAACCCACCTCACTACTCAGTCATCAAGTCCACACTTCAGTTTAGCTACAATGATGCTGTGGGAGAAGGTATCAAATGCTGACCTCAGGTTTAAACAGGCTCAGTAAAGTATATTTGCTTCTGTTAATAATACACAGGAAACCATGATGCAGATATTTTGGTACAGGCTGACTGACTGTCTCTTTCGTGTTCATCAGAGCTCTAGCACAGAGGGACTGTGATCTATGACTGGAGCTTTTAGGCACTTCTGTGAAGGGGAAATTCAGATGGTAATTGCTCAGTGGTAATAATTTGGGACTGAAGAATGACCTGGTTTAGCAGGCAAGAAAGCTTGACTGAAGAAACATGTTAAAATGACTAGTAGCGGCAATGCCAGAGGGGGAACAACTCCATGCAAAGAAGCATAAATTCCCTTGCAGATAGGATGGAAATGCTGCAGTGCTGACTTGTAATGACAGGATTAGTGCTGGTGCAAGTGTGCATAAGGAATCAGCTCATGCTCATCTTTGTAACCTGACTGTCAAACCACGTGTGATGGTAGAGTTCTGCCTAATGTGTAGATCATTAAATGCCTTTATTCTCAAGCACAAATATTTGCTTAATTCACCTCAAGGAGTATGACAGAAGTTTCCCAACAATTTGGTGTAAGAAAAGTGGGACTGCTACATGCAGGTGAGCAGACTGGAAACAGAGGGAACAGCCAACATGGTGCCACCGTAAGAGGTAAGAGATCCTCATTTAAAAATCTCACTTGCATATAGCCTTCTTCCCTACCATGACTCCTGTCTGGCCATCACGTCAGCAGTAAACAAATCCTATGCTCCTTTAGTTTCTGCTTATGATGTAAAGATCAGGGAGAAAATTAATGATGTTTGATCTTTTGTGAACTGAATTCTGGGAAGTTTTGTGTTTTGATCCTTGAGAATATTTGAGACTGATGGAAACTCTGATCACTTTGCAGAGCAATTTCTGTGGGTTATGAAAAGCCCTTTGTGGGCCCAGCTTAATAGAAAAAGTAGTTTTTGTTTAGCAAAATAATCTTGGACTCTGAAAACTTTTTACTTTGAGAGGATAAAGTTGAAATTCTGCTTTCTAGAATCTACCCAAACTTCTCATTCTATCCCTTTGCCAAGAATAGACCTTAGCTTAGTATTGAAAATAGAACTTAGCTTTGAAAACAAATTTGGAAAGCAAGTCAAGTTTCCTCCTGTCTGGCTCTGAAAGCCCTGTTAGGTGCCATATGTCACAACTATGGTGCATGACCCCATATAGTCCAATGTGCCCACCAGTGGCACAGCTATGCCTGTGACAAACCAGAACTACAATTTCCAAGTGAGGAAACCTTTGACCTGAATAAATTAACCTTGGCCAGTGCCAAGGTTAATATATTAATATTACATTAATTTTATTATATATATAATAAATATATAATATTAATAATATAAATAATATAATAATTATAAACCAAGGCAAATGGATGCTTGATTTTTGTGGGACGAGGGGAACAATCACTGAAAGAAATCCAGAATAGCTAGCTTACAGGATAATAATACAAAATGGAAGAACAAACTGAAAAGATGAAATCATGTGAAAATCAAATTAAGGGTTATTCTAAAACTTCAGATGCAGCACCTAGATTTCTGCACTCAAGCTTAGTGTCCAGTGCAAATACACCAGTCCTACCATGATGTCCTAATCATCCTGAAGAACTCTTGGACACTTGGGAGCCTCTCAGTGCACTTCGTCCACCTGTAGCCCAATCAGCAGTTCCCATTCAAAACCTAACTGGGGCAGATATTCCCATGATTCTGATGGTGACACCAGATAGCTTACCTTATACCCTTGCGGTGCAGGGTTACTTTGGAGGGTTGTAATGTCTCTCAGATTGATTCTGCTGTCACCTTGCTTGGAAACAACACACCTCTTGAAGTCCTAATTGATACTGGCACTTCTTTCTCCAATATTCAGATCTCCTAAAGCCCAGGTTTGAAACCAAGTGATAAGATAATTAATGCTATTAGTTCCCCAATATCCACTTACTTGAGAAGTTGGGGATGGCATATACCCTATTATCCTCTCCTTAAAGGACACTTTAAGGTGTCTTAATACCAGCCAGGACACCCTGTAACACACATTTCACCAGCAAAGAATGAAGAGAAATCTGATGAACAAGGAAGGCAAATCTAGAGGTTTGTCCAAGATTTGCATAATACAAATTATTTTGTTATCCCAAGTCACCCAGTTCTTTCTAACTCTGTGACTATTCCAACCTCCATCCTTGCAGAGGCTACTAATTTATCTGTTATTGACCTTATTCTATATCCCCATATAACTCAATTAACTTTTTTTTTTTTCTTTTTTTTTTACCAGGGAGAACAATACACCTGGACCAGATTTCCTGAAGGGTATTATGAATCTCTTACTGTTTTGACTCAGTGATTAAAAGGGCACCTAGATTCTGTTACAGTCCAAAGTGCCTTTGTTTTCTACAGTATTTGAAACTCTTTTCTAGTAGATTCCTTCTCTTTGGAGTCCTGCCAAAAGGACATACTACATCTACTGGTTGCCTTGGCCAATAAAGGACATAAAGCATCCCAAAAGAAGATTCAATTCTGCAAGCAAGAGATTGGGTATCTGGGTCATACAGATTAAGAAAGGAAGGGCCAGCCATCTGACTCCAGAATCTCTGCTGTCTTATCAAATCAACCCAGACCTCATCCTCCTCAACCCAGCTTTTTAACGAGGCAAGCTAGTTGCAGGATGTGCTGTTTGCTCTCAGTTGAAAATTCTCCAAATGTTCTCCTTCACTACAGTTTCAAGTGTACAACCTACTGAGCTTTTTGTACTCACTCAAGCATGTACCTTCGCATCTTGAGAAGTGTAAATGTCTGTACTGATTCACGGTATGCATTTAATGTTTGCATTTTATAGGTCAGATCTGGATATACTGAGGATTTATTACCTCCCCTGGAGCTTGCTTTTCTATTGGACACCTCATCTTGAAGTTACTATATGCTATTTTGCTCACTACTACTATCTCTGTGATACATTGTTCTTCTCACATGGGTGCATTAGATGAAGTAAGCCTTGGCAATGTATATGCTGCTGTTGCTGCCAAATAAGCTGCCCTTGTGGGTTCTCCAGCAATATTTTTAAATATTGCAGCTATTAACCCTGATCTTCCCATTTCTATTGAATGACTGACCAAATCACAAGAAGGAGCTTTATAAGGAAAGAACTAGTGCAGAAATGCACTCTGGCTGTGCATTACACTTGGATCATATATGAAGATATCATTATGACAGACCCATAGCTCCCCTTTGCTTGCTTTCTAGTCTTGCATGTGTATCCCACTCAACTGACCACTTATGCAAAAGGCTGTAGTGGTGGTGGGGCATTCTGCAGTGTCTTCATAGGTCCAAGATTCGCTTACTGTATCAACTGATGTGCCATGTTGTGACTTGGAGACTGGGTTTTATTAAAGGACTTCATGTGAAACATGCCCTGTCACCGTACTGGGCTGGTACACTTCAAGTGTTTCTAATGACTCACATAGTGGTGAACGTTGCAAAAAAAAACCAGTTATCACATTTCTGCAGGGTCTTGTTACCCAAGGAACTTTGGGAAACTTTGGAACAACCAAGTCAGGAAAGGTCAGAAGCTAGACCACTGCTGAAGGGGTATCTCATCCTGTCAAAAGGTCATCTCCGTCAAAGAAGTGCAAAAGAGCTGGAGAACTCTGTCAAGAACTGCTGTTACAGGCAAAATCTCTGTGTGACAGTGCTGTCACCCTCTCTCCAAAAGTACTGCAAAGAGCACCAAGGTACAATGTCAGACTGAGAAAGCTGAAAGTGAAGTCTGAGACAACACAGCTCGGAACAGTTGTCTGCAGAGGTAAGCCAAACAATACTTTTAAGACTGTGTGTATACATACACACACACATACATACATGTATGGAAACTCCCGATGAAGAAGAGTCATTCTATGTTATAGTGCTTGTTATATTGCTAATAGGAAGCATTATGGTTTAGGTTTGGGAATCTGTAACTCCTGTTAGGTGAAAGGTTTAAAAGTTCTATGCATTTTCCTGCTGATTGCTACAGCAAAGACTTCATAAATTATCCCAAGTCTGGGCAAATTCCACTAACCTTACTAACAGTTGGCTATGTACTTTACATTCCAGGGAGCACTGGCATTGCCTCTGTTGGCTTTTGCACTGAGGACACCCGCTAATGCTTCTTGGGAGTATAACTTGAGAAACCAATGGGCAGAGTTCCCATGAATCTGTGAACCATTGACTGTCAGAGACTCCCTGTATGTCTTCCTACCTAGTGGACTAGATGCATCAATTTGTATGAATATTGAAGGAGAAAGAGAAGATCTAGGAAAGGTTTATGGATGTGAGACGACCAACATTCAGTTGCATATGGAATTCTGTGTGCATAGATGTTACCATCAAACAAGGGAGATTCAGGTGTAAACATATAATTAATCACTAGAGTGTAATACTACTAATTGCCGAACTGGCATTCCTCATGGTTTTTCTGATTGCATGCTCTGGCATACCCTTCAGTTGGAAGAGAACTTAAAATCATCTAGTTCCAACCTGCAGCCATGGGAGGCACTGTACCAGGTTGTGCAATGCCCCATCCAACCTGGGCTTGTACCCATCCAGTGATGGAGCATCCACAACTTCACTGGGTAACCTGTCACAGTGTCTCATGACCCTTGGAGTGAAAAATTTCTTCCTAACTTCTAAACTAAATCTACCCGCTTCCAGTTTAAAGCCATTACCTCTCATCCTATTGCTACAAGCCCTTGTAAAAAGTCCCTCTCTAGCTTTTCTGTAGATCTCCTTCAGATACTGGATGGACATAATAAGGTCTCCCCAGAGCCTTCTCTTCTTCAGGCTGAGCAACTCCAGCTCTCAGATTGTCCTTGTAGAAGAGGTGTTCCAGCTCTCTGATCATCTTTGTGACTACAGAACCAGGTTAAATTGGCTGGAAACGGCAATGCTGGAGGGGGAACAACTCCATACAAGGGAGCATAAATTCCCTTGCTGATAGGTTGAGAAATGCCGCAGTATTGACTTGTAATAGTATGATTGGTGCTGGTGCAAATGTACATAAGGAATTGTCTCATGCCACATCGTTGCAGCTGCCTGTCAAACTATGTATGGTGATGTCGCTTTGCCTAATGCGTTGTTCATGAAATCTCTTTATACTCAAGCACAAAATGTATTTAATTTACCTCAAGGGGTGTGACAAAAAAATCCCCAACATTTGCAATACAAATTTAAAAAAACCCACAACACCTGTATTTTATAGTGCTGATTAACCTGGAAATTACTCTTAAATAAACTTTAGAGAGCTCCTTCCTCTGAATGATGGTGAAGTAGTATCAGTGTCAAACTCTTTACGACTAACCTGATGTCATATGTCTGAGTAGCAGTAATACTTTTGGGGCCAGATTTCCAAACACTGCATTCAAAGCCGTAATGAGTATGGGAATGGGTAATGAGTATGGAAAGGTATCATGAGAATGGTTTATTGAAAGGCTACAAGAAAAGTCTGTTCCCAGGCCTTATGGAATCACTGTCAAGTGCATATCCTCAACATGTCTTGAGAATTATTATTATCCCCTATTTCTCTGAGTTTATCTTATTCCATATGTCAGAAAAGAAAGTCTGCATGCTCTGTCTTTGTTCTAGTCTTTAAAACCATGTAGTCTCATCACTTCAGCACACTCAAGGTGCAATGTTCTGCCAGTTTTCTGGGGTATTCTTCAAAAGCAGTAGTTGCTGTGAGGAAATCTTCCTGCACCACAGAAAAATCACAGACTGAGCTCTCAGTTTCACAATCTGAGTCATCGTCATGATGGCAATTGGACACTCATCTGTGTGGACTGTCATGACTAAAATGGCTATACTCCTTTTCTATGTCCTCTGTCACTTGGTTTCATTGACTTTTAGATATTTTATAGCTCTTTCTTCCTCATGGAGCTTGTGCTCTTTCAGTGCTGCTAAAAATCAAGTCTGGAACTGTTAACCCAAACATACCTAATAACAAGGTTCATGTGAGCCTCAAGACAACACTATGAACAGACTTGCATAGTCAGCACCCTTGTATGTTCCATTGTCCTTTACAGCTACTATTCTCACCTACCCACAGTTTTTTACCTGTTTCATCAGACTTCTGTGCTTCTCATATTTTCGTCCTAGTAATCATAAAGTTTATTCTGGCCATCACCACTTTTCTGAACATCTGAAAAGTTTGTTGGCAGTTAATGTTGCAAGTGCATATAGTTAAAGAAATGTCAAACAGAAAGGGCATATATTGGGATTCAGCATTTTTCCATTCTACCTAAGTCTACTGCCCATGCAGTTGTCTTCCTTCAACTCCTCAGCCTTTTCTTCTCATCTCCATAGTGCATTTGTGAACCTGGTCAGCGTATATCTTTCAGAACCATGTAGAAATTTCATAGCAAATATGCTTGCTCTCTTCTTTTGCCCTGTTGACATTGTTAGGCTCAAGCTGCTTTCATGCACTTTCTGGACAAGCACAGAGGGGATATGCATCTCTGAAATAAAAGAGAGAGAAAAGGGTTCCACGGCTAGGAATTAATTCCGAAGGCAGTTGGTCACAATTTGACCTCTTCCTTTCCTGTGAGGCTGTCCTTGTTGCTCTCTCTAAAATGGCAGACAGGTTATTTTCAGAGACTATTACAATGTTCCCAATCCCAGATTCAAAGAACCCTTAGATTCCCCATTGCATAAAATGCAGTAGTTCTGAAGAGAGAAGCTCTTGTCTGTGTCAATAGTCATTCTTCCAAACAAATGCTCCCAAGACAAAAAAACAGTAAAATCTTCAGAAGTGCTCTTGATCCTGTAAAGAGTCTGGGAGTATCTTGTTTTCTGGCCACCTCCAAAGTAGACTCTGCAAATGATCCTACCTTCAGAAAGGAATATCCTTTGATGCTAGCAGCCCGTGGACAATTCTGCCTAGAAGAAATGACTAAATTCCTGGTCAGAGAGTCCAGTAATTTGATTTAGAGATAAAATTGGAAGGATGGTGGTTTTTGATTTGATTCTGTATTTTTCAGAAAAAAATTTTTGGATTCAGAGGGACATCTACTTTGGGGTATGAAATGAAATGAAATGCAGAAAACTTTCATAGACTTAAAGGTTTTTTTGGTGGTGTATTCCAGGATAAGCCAAGAGTTAGGCTGCTTTTATAGTATCTTGTGTGGCTCCTGCAATGTTAGACAGAATTAATGTCAGGGAGTACTACTTGGGATGTGCTTGCTCTAAGAATCTATTTTTGCCTGTGGTTTGAATGTATTGTAAGAAAAAAATTGTACTGGAAAAAGATACATTCTTCCTAGATTAAGTGTATGTCACATAGTGACAAGTACACCATCTTTTGACTTAGTTCCCTGGGAAAGAAGAATTGTTGCTCTCAAATTCACACTGGCCTTTTCAGCTCCTCCCTGGAACGTACGTACCACTCTCAGAGTATTTTGGAGTACTGTCTTCTTATGCTGTTCCTGTTGGTTCCCTTTGAAGTAGTGGGTATGTGGATCCTCTTGAAAATAGCAGGAACTGCTTGTCCAGGTGTCCACGGAACATGCTAGTAAGCCTTGACAGTGGATTCTTTAGGGGAGTAATGAATATCCTGCTTTCGTGGCACTCAGATGGACCAAGTGAATAAGGGCAGACCAGCCTTGAATTTTTTGACTGAAAGACTCTGATACTTACAGACACTGAAAGGCACATACGTAAAGTACTGAGCATCATATTCTCTTCTTCCCAGCTTGTGCTAATATATTCTGGAAAGCAACAACAAAAATAGTTTAATACGCATTTATTTGGAAGGGGGCAGAGGAGGAGTACACAGGGAATATCTGATGAAAATCAAATAGAGAAAAAGTCATAATGCTAAAAGAATGAAGATCACTGGGGATCTTATGGGATATCACACTCATCTTGTGTTCCTCTAAAACGTTCCTAGGTCTTGAAATATGGATGTGGAAAATGCCCCTGTCTGGGACTTTTGGAAGAAATAATGTAACTATTATGCTGTAATTCATGTTAAATTAAAAACAGATAACTTTAGGCACATATATGTGAGTGTTTATGCATGTGATGAGTGTCTAAACTCCCATGTTAGGCTGCGAAGATGCAGTCAATATACCAAATCGGTTTGAGAGAGCTGTTCAGCCAAAAAGTTTCCTAAGTACAGCTGCCTACTGCCAGTTAAGATATTTCAGGGTATCTAAACAAGTGCATGGGCAATTCAGATATGGCATAGATGTTATAGGAGTTACTCAGACTTAGTGATTTTGTATTGAGGCCAATGGAATGGCTTACATTGTCTGAAATGTCACCAGGTCTCCAGTTAATGAAGTCAGTGGAGAATGAGTGTGATTCAGTTATCAGACAGTAGAGGCTTGATGTACTCGTCCTCACGTAGGCATTTAGTGTCATATTGAATACTCTAAGATCTCAAGCTTGTTTACTCAAATGCAAATCCAGATGGGGAGGTCTTCTCAATGTCTTTCTTGAACTGTATCTGTCACCTCCAACTGGTTATCTAGTAGCCCATGTATCTTAAGTAAATGCTTCTCTATAACTACGGATGGGCAACAGAGGTGAGCCCACAGTATTGATAATTTATAAAGATAAATGTGCCAATACTTTATAGTTTATTTAAAAACACGATTTAGTCATAATTTTAGTAACAGGTTATTCTCTTTATGCAGTGAAAACAAAATTCTCTGCTTTCTATCTATGTCATGCACAATGAAAACTGCATACACATATAAATTGTTTTCTCCCATCTTTTATCCTCCAACTATCATCTTCAATGATGGCAAAAAAACTTTTGAGGCCTCGGATATGAATGGAGCTCATATAAGGTAAAGAATATATTGTCAGTGTTCCACTGGTTCCTGGGATGATGGTAATATTACTCTTCTCCCATAATAATAGTATATTCTCTGCAGACTGTATCAGAACAGAAATGTCATGAAAAAATTATCACTATCCAACTTCAGCATGCCAGCAACAGTTCCTAGTCTGGACATAGGTCCGAGGTTGACACAGTGGTCAGACTCCTCAGATTTCATATAATTTTTTATATGTCTCTTCTGGTGATTTATTTATCCAGACTGATTCTGTGACACAATTTTTTAGTTTTAGCACTTTTTTTAATAGTTCTGATTTTCATGGTTGAAGAGAAAGCTTAAATCAAGTTATTATTCAATGTTTTTAATTAATTCGTTGGTTCTACTTTTTTTGAATATTTGCCATATTGAAGATATATTGCTTGCAAGAATGCAATTTCATCCATGTGCTTTTGTCTACAGAGAGAGAATCTCAAAAGAGAAAACTCATCCTTCTTAATGACTGCAGTCTATTTAGCTGTTTATAATTTAGCAAGTGGTTAGTATTTAAACTATCTGAAATGCTTTTACTTCCATGGCTAAGATCATGTTCTAGAGCTTGCAGCCATGATGCAAGTTCTGGCACTGACCTGCTTTATGACCTTCCTGAAGTCACTCTGGTTATGGCAGCAGGAGCAGCAGTGTTTCCCAGGCACTCTACTTGCATGGGTGCACTAATCATGTTTTGGCTAAAAAGTGGGAAAATATTTACATGCCTGTCCCGCAGTGTCCTCTATGCCACAAGCCTTTGCCATATGCTATTTTTTAGGCAGTCCAGATAAAATCATGGCTCGCCGTGGCCTTGTCTCTACCATTGACATGGTACTAATATTTGGGAAAATGATGTCACTCATACTTACTCTTTGTTCAAGTGCAGCATTTAATTAGAATTAAAAAATCGTCTGCAAAACAGTAATGATCTACCTTGTCAGGTTAACATATATTTGTCACAATACAGGATTTCTCCTTGTGTCTGTACAGCTATATACAGCACAGAAGCCTCCAGTAAGATTTGCTATTAATTTGCTATTACTATCACTCATTTTAGGATACTAAGAGTATTTGTGGACATTTGATTCAAAAGGATATGTTAAGACATGCATATTTGTCACAAATATCTCTGTTATAAACAAAAACTTGTCAACTCAAAGTCATTTAAAGAGGAAATTCCAAACTGTAACTTTTTCATCTCTTAAATAAGTTATTTTGATCTTTTATAATTGGCCATCTCTAAATAATTGCACAGCATTAATGTAAGTGAAATAGATTGAAATAACTAAGAGCTCTTCTTACATTTATATTATCCCACTTTTTTATATTCCATTTAGTGTTAGAATGTTTCAGCATTGGAACTCACAATCATGAATACCTTCTTAATTTTTAATGTAACGATACAGGCACTCTACTTATAAATAAAACAATAGATTTATTTTATTTAGAAGTTACACAGAACAAAAGCACACTTCACGAACATCATCCCAGAAACTCAAACATGTGCCACATGTTTATTCAAAAAACTCATGTCCCTTAGACCAGCAAGTTATTATTTATTATTTTATTTTATTTTAT
>VWZY01012652.1:198535-233005 GCA_013399075.1 Chloroceryle aenea
ATTTTATTTTTAATTAATAGGGATAGCTGTTTGAGATGAATAACCCAGTACAAAGCATTAATATTTTTTACCTCTCCATGTACCTCTATTTACAGCAGCGGTGTCACATCATACTAAGTGGAAGTGTAACACAATTGCCTTACTATTGTACATTTTCTATAGATTCACATTTAGTTTTATCCTAGATAACTGTATTATGCATTTTTGTTAAGCTATCTTTTGTCCTTTTGTTCAGAAATGTCTGGTCTTTTCTTCTTCTCAAAAAGTCTCAAGAAAACACAGCCCACAAGACATAACAGAAAATAGAGGTAAGCATGAACGAACTGAAAGTGGGTATTCAGATACTATTACACAGAATAGTAGGAGTTGCAAGTGACCTCTGGAGATCATTGAGTCCAAGCCCCCTCACCAATGCAAGAATACCTAGGGCAGGTCACAGGAACAGATCCAGGAAGGTCTTGAAAGTCTTTAGAGAAGGAGACTCCACAACATCTCTGGGCAGTCTGTTCCAGTGCTCTGCCACTCTCACAGTAAAGAAGTTTTTCCTCACGTTGGGGTGGAACTTCTTGTGTTTCACCTTGCTACCATTACCTCTTGTCTTATCACAGGGCACCACTGAAAAGAGACTGGCCCCTTCTACTTGACACCCACCCTTCGGATATTTGTAAACATTAATAAGATCCCCTCTCAGTCCTCTGTTCTCCAGGTTAAACGGCCCCAGGGTTCTCAGCCTTTCCTCATAAGAGAGATGTCCAGTCCCTTCATCATCTTTCTATCTCTCTGTTGGACTCTCTCCAATATTTCCCTGTCCCTCTGGAACTGGGGAGGCCAGAACTGCACACAGTACTCCATATGTGTTCTCAGAAGTGCAGAGTAGATGGGAAGGAGAACCTCCCTCGACCTGCTGGCCACACTCTTCTTTATGCATCCCAGGATACCATCTGCCTTCCTGGCCACAAGGGCACATTGCTTTTCCATGGATAACTTATTGATCACCAGGATCCCAAGGTCCCTCTCCATGGGGCTGCTTTTCAGCTGGTCTGCCCCTAACCTATACTGATACATGGTGTTAACCCTCCCCAGGTGTAGGACTCTACACTTATCCTTGTTGAACTTCATTAGGTTTGCCTTTGCCCAGCTCTCCAGTCTGTCCAGATCTCGCTGGATGGCAGCACAGCCTTCTGGTGTATCAAGTACTCCTCCCAGTTTTGTACTGTCAGCAAACTTGCTGAGGGTACACTGCATCCCTTCACCCAGGTCATTGATGAAGATGTTGAATAAGACTGGATCCAGAACTTACCCCTGAGGAACACTGCTACTTAAAAGTCGCCAGCTAGACTCTGCACCACTGATCATAACCCTCTGAGCTCTATTATTCAGCCATTTCTCAACCCATCTCACTGTCTTCTCTTCTAACCATTGCTTCCTGATCTTACCCACGAGGATGTTAGGGGAGACAACTTCAAAAGCCTTGCTGAAATCAAGGTAGACAACATCCACTGCTCTCCCCTCATCTATCCATTCAGTCACGCCATCACAGAAGGCTATCAGATCAGTCAGACATGACTTTAGTAAATTCATGTTGGCTACTGTTGATAACCTTCCATGTGCTGAGATACGATCTTCACATGCTTCACTGTTTTTTCTATTTACAAATCCATTCAGTGTACTTCTCAGTCCCTGTCACCACAGTAGTACAGAGTCTTAAACAATAGTTTTCTCGCACTATTGGTACAAAATACTTACTGAACAGATGGGTGTTTAGACCAATATGACTTCCATTTCATGGCATAGAGAATCCTAAGGCTTAATCTTCTAAAACAAACTTGAACTTCTTAATGGCTATTTTGATGCTCAATACCATATTTTTGTTACCAATGAGACTGTCAAAGCCCTATTGAATATTTATCTGTATTTTGTGGACATGTGAATAAGCCTCTAAAGGTCAAAATGCTTGGAAACTAAGATCTGCAGCATGTCTGAGCAGCATATTCCCCAACCATTTCACCTTTGGGTGAGATGTGGCAGGTATTCCTAAAGCATTCCTGCCACAGTTAGTCTTGTACAATAAGTATCTGGGGTCTTAATATGAAAAAAAGATCTCATTATGGCAAGTAGCCTTAGATAAGGATATTCAGCTGATTAGGCAAAGACCTGTGGTCAGATCTCCGGTCTTCTGAGTTTGGACCTACATCCTAAAGTCCCCCTCAGATAAGAGTGTCTTTGTTACCAGGGGATGATGTGGGTCCTGCTGCTTGAAACTCTTCTGCTTTGTATGAACAACTACACACTCTTTAGGGCACAGGGTCTGAAACTTGTTTCACATAGTCACTATGGATGGGGCTGACCATTTTGGAGGAAGGAAGAGATTTTAGCAGTACATGTATGATGTTACCTGGGCCATGTCATTTTTCCTCAAGGCCAGAGAACAAGCTTTGGTCCATTTCAGTAGTTCAGATTTAATTATGACAACCATCATTGGAAGAAAATTGCTTTCCCTAATTTCAGTGCTACGCCATTAGTGTGCATTACAAAAAGATAAAATAAAACCAAGGACCCAGTACTGGTAATTCAATTGGGCCTTCCAGGTGCAACAAACTGAACTAGAAAAGCATCTGTTACTGTAGAAAGTAAACTTCAAAGGGAAAAGATGTGGGGAATATAAAATGTGGCTAAGAGGACTTGCAGTCTTTTTTTAACCTTGCCACTGATTTTCTGTCACACTTATGGCAATTCACTTATTCTTCATGAAAAAAATCACAAAAAGGAGTTAGAAGACCAATTTCAGTTAAATATTTGTGTTGATTTTCCACAGAAATTGCTCATTTTATGAGAATTTCCACCTTTCTTATTCTCCTCGCTGTCCCCAGTCCCAGTCTGCAAAATTGTGATATCATTTTAGTGTCCTGCAGGAATATTGTGTCTTAATATCCAGTAATGCTGTCCAGACATCAGTTGTTATGGTGATAAGCAGTGAAATAAATAATAATAATAATAATTAAAAAAAAACACAAAAACCCCCAACCAATAAATACAACATTCAAAAGAAAGATACTCTAACCAAGAGGCTAGACATTTGCAATACCAGACTATCCTGTCTAGTAAACATTTCTAGAGAAACACAGAAAGAAAAAGGGATGAAAAGGAGATATTCAGGGAATGCAATAGATCCCTTTTCCCTTCCCTTTGCTATCCATATAATGTGAAATATGTGAATAAACTAGCATAGCCAGTAAAATAAATACTGATGCAGCTTCAATATTAAATGTAGCAAAGCAGCTGGGATGTTCCAATAGAACAAAGAATGACATAATAGTTTGGGGAAGGAATGTTTACTAGGATTAGAATATTTTATTTTAATTAAAACAATAAGTACATTCTTTCCAAACTTTTATTACAATGAAAAGTGTTGGTTTCTGGTTTTGACCTCAGATAAACTTTGACATATCAGAATAATCAGGAGGGTGACATAAAATTTTTAAACTAAAACAAAAAATCTTTTTTTTTTTTTAAATTCTATTCAGTTCTAAATCAGCCCCATTTTAGAACTGAAAGGATACACACAGCAGCATATTTTTCTACGCCAAGTGTGTGTGTGTGTTGCTCATATTTCTCCAATTCATATCTTTTATCATTGAATAACTAATACCTGAAAACATTTAATTTATGTATTCTCATAGTGTGAGAATACTCATCATAAATTTACTGACAGGGTATGGAAGTTGATTGCAACTAAATGATTTGCCGATGTTCACCTAGGCAGTGTGAAGTCACCTGCTTAGCAGGAAATTGAATCCTGATAATCAGATGTCCAAGCTAATGCCCTAAACAAATACTATTCCCTTAACTCTGGACTTAGGCTTCCTCATTTCATCCTACACAGGGAACTAGAATACTTTCCTCATTTCTTTTGCACTACAAAGAAGAAGATCCATTCTCTGCCTTACAGAAATGTGATGGATACAGAGCTTATCAATTCCAGCTTGTATATTTTACACTATGTGTGAAAGGCAAACACAGTGGATAGAGGGCTCATTAATTCTAGGATCTATATTTCATACTATGTGTAAAGGATTTTCCTAATGAAGAATTTAAAACATATGTATTGTCTGACCCTAACACTGTCTCAGTCCACAGCAGCGTGTCTCAAGTAGCTTTTACAGTAATGGAAATGTGCTGTCATTCAGAAGAGTTACATTTTGTGGTCTGTTGAATAACATCAAACCAGCGAGGAACCCTTACACAACCGCAGTCTTGTCTTAATCGAGATACAGGGGGAAGATACTGAAATGAAGAAAAATTTAACTAGAGATTGTCACTTTTCCTGCTTAGGTAAACAGACCATCCTAGAAAGAAGTCACTATACTGGGAAAGTGGCCTTCAGCTTTGAAAAAAAATCAGATAAATTTGGGATGATTTTACTGTTTATCACTCCTTTCTGTTCAAATCTATGTTCTAAAAATTCCTTACATTGTAAATGAAATTAATTTGTTCAGGGAGATATTCAAAACTGTCTGCACATGGTCCTGGGCAACTGGTTCTAGGTAGTTCTTCTGGAGCAGGGGAGTGAACCAGATACCCTCCAGAGGCACTTTCTAATCTTGACCATTCTATGTTTCTGTGAATTACCAGAATAATTCCTAATGGTCTCTATATATATTGATTCCATTCATAAAGCATTATGTATTCTTTGAATCCAGAACCACATGAAAGTTTGAAGCTCAATAATAGAAAACATACAATATTTCCAGGGAGGCATTCAGCTACGAGAGGTTTTTAGTTACTACTTAGATGCAGAAATGTCAACATCCGTGATGCTTTAACCTTATCTAGCTGCAAGTTACCCAGCAAGCTTCTCTATCATTCTTCCACCTCAACAGGACAGGGGAAGAAAAATGCAACAAAAAGCTTGTGGGTCAAGATAAGTACAGGGACATCACTCAGCAATTATTGTTATGGACAAAACAAACTCAACACATGGAAATTATTTTAATTTATTACTAATTAAACAGAGCAGGATAATAAGAAATAAGAACAAATCTAAAAAACAACTCCTCAACATTCCCTTCTTCCTGGGTTCAGCATTACTCCTTATTTCTCTGCCTCCAGCCCCCAAGCAGTGCAAGGGGAAGCGGAATTAGGCTTGCAGTCGGTTCATCATATGTTTCCTCTGACACTCCTTCTTCCTCATGTTCTTCCTCTAGTTCATTATAGGGTCCCTCCCACAGGACACAGTCCTTCACAAACTTTGACATGGATTCTCCTCACAATCTGAAGTTCCTCAGTGTGTGTCCTTTCCATAGGGTTCAGTCTTCAGGAACAGACTGCTTCAACATTGGTCTGCAGGATCACAAGTTCTGCTAGAAGACCTGCTTGAGCAAGGGCTCCTCTCCACAAGGTTACAGGTTCTGTCAGGTGCCTAGTCCAGCATGGGTTCCCCACAGGGTAACAGCCTCCTTCAGGGCACATCTGCTTGCTCTAGAATAGGGTTCCTCCATGGGCTGCAGGTGTTTATCTGCTCCACCATGGACCTCCATGGGCTGCAGGAGCACAACTTGCTTCACTATTGTCTACACCATGGTCTGCAGGAGAATCTCTGCTCCACTGCCTGGAGCACCCCTTCCCTTACTCTTCACTGACCTTGGTGTGAGTTGTTTCTTTCACATATTCTCAGTCCTCTCTCCCAGATGCTGTTGTACATCTTTTTTTTTTCACCCTTTCTAAATACATCATCATGGAGGTGCTACCAACGTTGCCAGCTGGCTCAGCATTGGTCAGCAGTGGGTCTGTCTTGGAGCCAGCTGGAGCTGGTTGTGTCTGACATGGTGGCAGTTTCTCACATCTTCTCACAGAAGCCACAACTACAGCCTCCCTGCTACCAAAATGCTACCATGTAAACCCAAGGCAACACTGAAAAGAAAATTTGATCAAAAGGTTTTGAAAACTATGTCAAAAAATCATCCTTTGAAGTATTAAGCCAATGAAGCAACTGCCCATAACCATGGGAAAATTAGACAAGAACACTGAAAGAAAATCAGGAGACGAAGATGTCCCATAATCCAAGATTGAATGAAGTCAGTCATACAAAAATGAAAAGGAGGGTACAAGAGAGGGATACTGAGCATACTAGCATAATATATAGAAAGACATGTATAGACACAGTAAGTAAAGTGACCCAGTGAAGTTACAAAATTTTGTAGAATACTGAATACATCTAAAATTTACCAATATTTTTAAAATCGCGCTGCAGATCATTGACAGCCATCATGTATGCTTCACAGACAGAATATAGATATAGGTATTATAACCAGAGTACTGGGGAAAAAAAATAAGATTTATGTGAATAATTTTGTTTAAACCACACTCTAACATGATATGGAATAACATGTCAGGGATTTATGATGCAATTACTTCTAACATTTGTCTGGGGGAACAGAGAGTATGAACCTTCACAGTTTGAAAAATGTACAGAATGGAAGTACATGTTTCTAAACAGGTTGGTGTGGGGTTTTTGTTTGGTTGTTTTTTTTTTTTTGTTTATTTGGTTTTGGTGGTTTTGTTTGTTTGTTTTGTTTGTTTTGTTTTGTTGGTTTTTTTTTTTAACAAAGCAAATTCCAGTGTCAAAAGTTCCCATTTACTGTTCAACTGCTGTAGCAGTTTTTCATGACATGTTTCTATTCCTCATCTGCAACGTTACTGTCATCTAGAAGTGAGACTGAAACACAGCACTTAAACCTATTTTGTGTTTTTAAGACTTGCTATTTCTTGAAATGCAAATCTCTGTCCAAGTTCTGTAAACTAATGTTAAGTAGGATAGAAATCCAGGATACTGAATACAGGAAATCTAAACCAGATTTTACATTCTAGGAATGAGTCTATCTCTTTTATACTGTAAAACATTTCAGGATACTTTCAGTATTGAAATCTCTCTGTAACAGCAAAATCCATTCTATTCCACTCTGCAGGTCTAAAGTATCTGGAGTTTTTCTTTACGCCGTCTTGTATAAATCTCAGCAGGAAAGGACAGGTGGATTAATTCCACTTAATGGAAATAAAATTACAACTTTCATGACACAGATGTATTATAAGACTTGTCACTTTTGGTCCTGGAATGTAAAGCAAGGACTATTACAATGGGATGTCACATTCTAAAAAGGAAGTTCTCCTTCTACACAATGAATCTTTAAAAATATGCATTCAAAGAATTTTCTTAAGTCTCCACTTTATGATTGCAAATTTTCTTTTAGCTGGAACAGAGGTTTGGGACTTTTCTATGAACCTTTATCTCTTGTTCTGTGTACTAGGCTGCATGATATAACCTGCATGACATGTTGTCTGAAGGGTAACTGTGTGACTTGTACTGCCATAATGGATCATAGTATGCAGTCAGATTGTTGAGCCTACTTGAAAAGATAAGTGTGGAGTGTCTTCTTTGAAGTCTCTTAGCTGGGTTTGTCCCAGTTAACATCATATACCAGGTAAAATTTTACGGAGTGATGTGAGTAAACTGAAACTTGCAGACTCTTTAAAAACTACATTTTCATGCTTGTGGAGTGTGTTTCAAAAGCCCAAGAGAATCCCTGGGTAATATCACTTTCCCTGAACTTTATTTTCAGTCTGTCTGTTTTCTGAAGTCATTTCCATCAGGATATTCAGATTACACAGCATTAAACCATAAATGTCATTTAACACTAAATTCTACCCTGGCAAAACAGTAATTAAGAAAGATGACACTGGTTTGTCTTCCTCAGCTTGTCTGCAAGACAAATGATACTGTTGACTATTAGTTCCTGCTACATGCTCAATAAGTAAAATTTTCAATTATTTGAACAAAAGCCACATATTAAGAAGATTAAGTCTAGGGGGAAAAATAAACTCTACTGGTACAAAAATATATATAATTAATAAAAGACCTTTTTTAGTGAGTGTAAAATATATAGTGCCATACTCTGACAATTTTATTAAATGATCAGTTTTGTCTCTGAATTACTTTATAATGTTCATAGTTTGCAATTTTCTATTAAACAGCAAAATTTTTGTGTTGATGCCTAAATCAGTTTTATCTTTAAATACTCTTTATGTGCACTTAAAATATCTTTAGAAAAATGTTTATTATAATACACTTGTTGCTATTAGAGGAAAAGCTATGCTTCAAGCCACTTTATGTCCCCATCTGTATTTCAAGGATAAATAAAGCAATTTTAGCAACATTGCACCTATTTGCTGATAGTTCTGGGTGTTTTGATCCCTCTGTGAGTGAACATTTACAGTCTTGCTGTTCTCAATTAGTGCTCCAGTTTCAATGCTGCAGATATAACCAATGCAGCTTTTTTATAACTATATTAACAAGAGAGGGCCTATCATATTTCAGTCTCACACAAAGAAAAGACAAGTATATATAAATATAGTCCAGCAATCTGTGGCTTCCTGTGATCAAAACAGCTATCAAACACTTACATACATGAAGGTACACTGACTATTCTATTAAAAGAGCTCCAAGTTTTCTGCTTTGAATGACAGCGTTGGTCTTTCAGTTCTAGCAGTCAAGAAATGCTTGAGACCTTCCTGGTTTGTTCCCAATAGCAGGGTAAAAAGGTGACATGAGTCACATATTTTGTGGGGGTCATTTCTGTTCTGGAATGGACATTAATGTTCTTTCCCTCCAAATTTTGCAGGGTAAAGTACAGCATGTTTCTATGCCCATAGTCCAATTACTGCTTCTCTCCATCTCACCTTGTGCTCTCCAGTGTTCACTGTCCCTGATAAACACATGGTTGCTTTCCTCCTCTTCTTACTACCTCTTGGTTTTCTGATTACTTTTCTGGCTCTGATAGACGTAACACTCACAAATAGTCTTAGTCTTGTACTAAGAATTAATAATGGCCTGTGGTGGCCAGATACAACCTAAGTGGAGCCATCCAGAAATGAATAACTGATTTCCACGCTGCAACTTGTGGAGACGGTAATCCAAGGAAGATATGGTCAGAGATGCAGTGAACACAAATAGGACAGTCAGCAGAAGATGTTCATACTGGAAGGTACATGATACCTAAGCTTGTATTAGTAAATGAGTTACTAGCTTGTTGTTATTCTGAGGGCGCAAAGTATGGGCATGAGCAGTTTTCCATAATGTTGCAATGTTAGCACCATCTCTGATATAGTTCTGGCTTAGGTCGAATTGCATTTTAGGCTGAAGACACCTTGTGCCTAGTTACGGGATGGTAGGGAGCAGACACCAGTCCTAACTGGTATTTTGGATGCCAGTTAGAGAGTTTACTGGGTGGATGTCACCAGTGTCAAAAAGTAGTGTCTGACCAGTTTTATTTACAGGCATAGATATAGCTTATAAGTCCCAGGGGAGACCAGATGTAACGCAGTAAGTTGGCAGCTGTCTTCTTCCAAACACAAGACAAGATCTATAAGATGCAAAATCTGTAGAGACCTTAGATCAGTGCAGATGGACAAAAAGGCAAATGTATCAACTAAAATATCCAAGACCTTGGAAAAAAAGATGGACATTATTTCCTGTTCAGGAGTCTCCAGCTGACAACCAGCATTTAAAGTATGTCTTGTTTTCAGGCACTAAACTGTAGCCTGCTGTTTCATGGGAAATTATATTACAGCTAATCAGTCAAATCTCTAGCCCTTAACACAGGGTGTGAGAGGTTGGAAGGGACCTTGGAGATCTTCAAGTCCAACCCCCCTGCCAGAGCAGGATCATACAATCTAGCACAGGTCACATGGGAACGCATCCAGGTGGGTTTTGAAAATCTCCAGAGAAGGAGACTCCACAGCCTCTCTGGGGAGCCCATTTCAGTGCCCTGTGACCCTTACTGTAAAGAAGTTCCTTCTCATGTTAAGGTGGAACCTCCTGTGCTCCAGCTTACATCCATTTCCTCTTGTCCTTTCACAGGGAATGAGTGAGAAGAAGCCGTCCCTTTCCTCTTGACACTCAGCTTTCATACATTTATAAACATTTATCAAATCCCCTCTCAGTCTTCTCTTCTCCAGCCTAAAGAGCCCCAGGTGTCTCAGCCTTTCCTCATATGAGAAAAGTTCCAGTCCCCTAATCATCCTTGTAGCCCTCCATTGGACTCTCTCTAGCAGATCCCTGTCTCTCTTGAACTGGGGAGCCCAGAACTGGACACAATACTCAGGTGAGGTCTCACCAGTGCAGAGTAGAGGGGGAGCAGAAGCTCCCTCCATCTGCTGGACACGCTCTTCTTAATGCACCCCAGGATACCATTGGCCTTCCTGGCCACAAGGGCACATTGCTCTTCCATGGAGAAATTGTTGTCTACCAGGACTCCTGCACAGGGCTGCTCTCCAGCAGATAACCTCCCAGTCTGTATTGGTGTACTTTATTATTCTTTCCCAGATGCAGGACTCTGCACTTATCCTTGTTAAACCTCATTAGGTTCTGCTCTGCTCATCTCTCCAGTCTGTCCAAGTCTTGCTGGATGGTAGCACAGACTTCAGGTGTATCTGCCAATCCTCCCAGATATGTTTACCACCATCCTTGCCCATACCATCCAGAATGGGTTAAGAGACTAAGGATGTATTAGCCTGCACTGCTTCAACTGCTCCCAAGCAAAACATTTTTAATTTCTTCTCCACCTTGCCTAAATGAATTGTAAATCCCATGCTTGTCATTTATAATGATATCTGTGATTGACCTTGTGATTGATTAGCATTTTCTGACAATACATTATATCCTGGGGAACTCATGCAAGCTATACAGCCTCAACCCTATAGTAGCCTAGAATTTAACTCTTTTTTCCATTTTAGAGACTGTTTTCTCATTTGCTATAAAAGGTATTACACTTTCTTTTCTGATGTGTTCCCTATCCTTAGATATTAAACTTAGCACAACCTGCGTGTTGTTTAGTATACAACTGACAGTATAAGCTGAAATACACCATGTCTTCTAGAAAAACATTTTACAATCATTGTTTTCCAATTAAAACAAAAATGCAAAAAGAAAATTCTCCATTTGCTTTAAACTTTCACTTCTGTAAAGGTTGGCATCAAATATCAGTAAATAAGGTACTCAAAAATACATATTTTTTAAAACTATCAATGATTTAAATGTCGCCATCTGTCCATTTTCATGGTTACCAAGAATAGGATTCACTCTCTCTAGTTGTCAAAAAATAGGTAGTCTAAATCAGGCTTTGTCCATACATAATCAGTGTAGAAAGACAGGCGACTCCAGAGGGTGATTCAGTCTCTCCTAAAATAAAGAAGATGAATCACGCTCTGAAACTGCCTTCTCTTTATCCTTGATTGCAGAGGGATTCTTGATGACTGATTTATGAAAAGACATGATTATGCAGTCATTTTAAATGAACATAAATCTAGTTTGTTTTCAAAAATATGGTCCCACCTTGCTCCATTGTCTCTTATTTCCATATCTTTTTTGGTGTCATGTGAGTGGGAGGTGGCAAAAGATTGATTATAAAACTGGATATGGGTATGGACAAGGATATGGCTTTTTTTTTTTTTTTTTTTTTTAATGAAGTTAGTTTTCATCCAGTTATATTCCCTGATTTGGCTCCATAGTGACTGCAAAAACTTAGCTCTAGTACAAGCATATCTGGGGCCAATAAGTGACACTGGTCTTAAAGCGACTGTGTAACCACAGTCTCAGTCACACAATTTATACACAAATACATTCAGGTGAAGTTAATCTTTTAATTGAAACTCTATTCTGTTGCCTAAACATAGGTGCCTAACGCCATTTGAGACCATTCTGATAACTTTAGAAATTTTCTTTTAATTTAGGATTTAAGCCTTAATTTGCTCTTAAAGGTAGAATTGCAGCTTGTCACGGTTGAGGCTCAGGGCAGCCCCTTAGACCAATAACAGATGCTCTCTGTTAACCCCCCTCCCTCCCCAAAGGGAAGGAGGAAGGGAATAAGGGATAGAGACTCGGTGATTAGAAAAGGAAACTAGAACAGCTTTAATGAAAATTAAAATAATAATAATAAAAATAGAATATGTACAAATATATACAAAACCAGTATCAAACCCAACCCCCCTGATGNAGTCTTGACTGGATACTCCAAAGAAGGAATCAAAAGAAGAACTGAAATGAAAAGTAAAATCACCAAACAGAATTAGTTCTGTTCTCACTCAAACCGGGACACACCTATAGTTTCCACCAAGGAATCTATGAGGTGGATGTGTGGGGGTCCTGGTGGACAGCAAGATAACCATGAGCCAGCAATGTGCCCTTGTGGCCAGGAAGGCCAATGTCATCCTGTGATGTATTATAAGGGGTGTAGTTAGTAGGTCGAGAGAGGTTGTCCTCTCCCTCTGCTCTGCCCTGGTGAGGTCGCATCTGGAATATTGAGTCCACTTCTGGGCCCCTCAGTTCAAGAAGAACTTGAGACAGCGCAGAGCCACAAAGATGATCAAGGGAGNCTCTCTATCCCTTCATTCTCTAGTGAGACCTCACCTGGAGAACTGTGTCCAGTTCTGGAGCCCTCAGTACAGGAAGGACATGGGCTTGATGGAGTGGGTCCACCAGAAGGCCATGAAAAGGACCAGAGAGTTGGAATACCTCTCCTACAAGGACAGGCTGAGGGAGCTGGGATTGTTCAGCCTGGAGAAGAGAAGGTTCTGGGGAGACCTAATAGTGACCTTCCAGTACTTGAACGGGACCTACAAAAAGGAGGGAAAAGAACTGTTTCCAAAGGCCTGTAGTGACAGGATAAGGGGCAATGTTTTTAAACTAGAGAAGAGTAGATTTAGAGTGGATGTTTTAAACAAGTTCTTTAACATGAGGGTGGTGGAACACTGGAACAGGTTGCTCAGGGAAGTAGTTGAGGCCCCATCTCTGGAGATATTCAAGGTGAGGCTCAACGAGGCTCTGATTAACCAGATCTAGTTGAGGATGTCCCTGCTCATTGCAGAGGTGTTGGGCTAGATGACCTTTATAGGTCCCTTCCAGCCCAAACCATTCTATGATTCTGTGATTCTATGATCCAGGTAATTGATGAAGATGATTAATAACACTGGGGATCCAGTACTGATCACCGAGGAACATCGCTAGTTATAGGTCACCAACTAGAATCTATGCCACTGATCATGACCCTCAGCTCTATTGTTCTTCCAGTTCTCAACCCAATTCACCATCCCCTCCTCTATCCTACACTTCCTGAACTTACCCACAAAGATGGTATGGGAGACAGTGTCAAAAACCTTGCTAAAGTGAAGGTAGACAACATCCACTGAATCTACCCATTCAGTCATGCCATCATAGAAGGATATCAGATTAGGGAGACATGACTTCCCTGTAGTAAATCCATGCTGGCTACTCTTGATAAACTTTTTTTCTTCCATGAGCTGAGATACGATCTTTAGAATGAGCTGCTCCATCACCTTTCCAGGGATGGAGGTGAGGCTGAATGGTCTGCCCTTTCCAGGGTGTTGCTTCTTGCCCTTTTAAAAGACAGGAGTGACACTGGCTTTCCTCCAGTCCTCAGGAACCTCTCCCATTCCCCAAGATCTTTCAAAAATGATGGAGTGGTAAAGCAACAACATCAGGCAGCTCCCTCAGCACTCCTGGGTGGAGCCTATCAGGGCTCATGTATTTGAGTGTATTCAGTTCATGCAAGTGATTTCTAACCCAGTCCTCATCAACCAGTGGAGGGTCTTCCTCCCTCCAGGCTTTCACTCTTACTTCCAGGAGAAGTAAAACTGATGTAGTCCTTATGTTGTCAGCTGAGCTGAACACAGACTCTGTGTATTCCTGGAGTAAAACTGTTTTGTTGAAACTCAAAGTAATTAAAAAAAAATATAATGCCTATCTTTCCTCTAGAGACAAAGTTAGGAAACTTCCCTCTTAAAGCAGAAAATTTGAAAAGCAAACAAGCAAAAAAGAACTTTGCCAACAAGTAAAGATTTTTTTTTATATGTATATTAAAACCCCCAAAATACATAGAGAAAGACAGCAAAATTTCTCTGCCTACTGGAAAAATTAGTTATCTACTGTTCAGAAATATGTCTTCTCTTTTTTCAAAGATGCCAGCACAACTCTTGGTTCAGATAAGAACAATAGAGGAGAAAGCCCCCTCTCATCTATTTTTATCTACAAAGACAGAGATTCTGACAATTACTCTATCACATTTTAAAATATTATTGGCAGCAAGAATACAGTCAGCAGTTAGAATCGTATGGCTGATGGAGCTTCGGAGGCATGCCCTTTTTGATGTGACTTCATTTTTTTGAAAAAGTTTTTCTGAAAAGAAAATCCAGTCAGAGCATGTTCACCTGCAGGATTCCTTACAGATTTCTTATTGCAAAACCTTCCTCTTGGAAGACAGGAGGCAGAATTTCCTGTGGCCTGTGGAAATTAGCACAGGAGGAGGGCAATTTTCCACATTTAAGACCTTTCACTTGCCACCTGGATTTGAGTATAGTTTAGCAGATTGAGAGAAGGCTTCTAGATTTGCAACTTGAATTTTGCCAATTGTTCTGCAAACTTAATTTCAATCTAAGCAAATAGCACTTAGGGAAGAGAAGCTGACTTCCTACAAACCTGAGAGGCAGCAAGGAAGGGTGTAAACAAATCAGTTTCTTGTATCCTAAGTGGCAAGGACTGCATATATATTATTCTGTATAGAGTTTAGGAGCATGATGAACTAGAAGCCTAAATGTAGGCTCTGAGAAAAGCATCCCTAAAAATGCTGAGTAAAGAGTTGGGGCTCTAACATCTATAAAGGACACCCCAGCAGTAGGCTGGGACCAACACTGGAGAAGTAAGACACTTCATGGGATTCTTCCGGTCTTTACTGTAGGGAATATTGGTTCATAGCTCTCACGTAAGATAACTTTATAAAATAAATTTTTATCAGAAGCTTCTTGCAACTTGGCCATTAGGGATCAGAGACAGTCTCCTAAGCCAGTGTTACTAGTTTAGGAAACTGTTCTATACCAATGTAGTACTCCTGTGACAAACTGTGATCATCTTGATCAGTCTGAGTTTTCTGTTTAATTTGCTCTGTTCAAATAACAAGCTCTGTAACAGCAGCAACTATTTACATATGTTACAAGTTACACATATGGATAGCAAGAGTTGATTGATTGTTTTATTTATTTTATTTTGATTATATCAGAAGCCATTTATAGGAAGGTTTATCTGAACTTCTACAGGAAAAGAAAGAAAGGATAGTGTTATAAACTATCTATTTTCTAACTGGGTGAAAGATAGCTAGAAAAAGACTAAGACTTACATAACTGAAATATTTGAAGACCAAAAATTCCTGGCAGGGATATAATAATTACTTTTCACTACAGGAAACACAGAGGCCTTGAGCAGATTTGGAAAGCTAAGTTTAGCAGCTATATGCATAATTCTTACAGCAGGATCAAGACCTTTAGTACCAAAATCCTGAGAGCTTCAGCCAAGGGGAAATGTTAATGGCATAATATTTTTATAAAACCAGCAAAATAGGTACAGTCTGAGTGCTATAATGATCTAGGCTCATAAATGTTGAACTTTTTCAAAAACTGCTTATGGAAAAATGAATGTTGCAAGTTGCTCAAAGCACATATATTAATTGTTCTTGTGATTGTAAGCTGAAAGTTAACACATACATTTATGTTAATCTCAGCTTGGTTTCATGAATCTGAGATTTGCTTTTTGAATATGTCCTCCATGGTTACAGTTCTGTTTGACAGAGCCTCCCTGCCTGTTTCATGGATGATACAGTCTTTCTACTTAACAGCCACATAAAAAGAAAAAAAAAAATATCACTTTAAATCAGCTTCCATAAAGTAATTATTTGATAACTGCAAAGCAGAAAAAAAATAAATTCCTTATCTATGGATGTTTTGGATCTCCAGGTATTAAAAATAATCTTTGACTATTTGCTCATAACTATTTTCAGACAGTTATTCCTAGAATTTCAGCTTTTAGCAGTCACTACTGGGGGATACAAAGGAAATAATATGATGCAGTTAGAGGAAAGCAAACCTCTTACAGAAAAGGATGTGTGCTGCCACAAAGGCATCAGAGCTTTCTGATAATCTCATAGTACATGTACCATGGGAAATAGAGCTTCCCTAAATACACTTGTCCCTACCACTTTGGCAAAAGAAGACTTTCCATAGCTGTCAGTAGATCAGATTTTCCACAGGAAATGGAAAAAAGTATATTGATGCTGACAGAACTAAATACAGCCCTTTAATACCAATAAAGAGCTCAGACTACATTGTCTTTCTAGCTTCCTATCTTATACGTAATTCACACTGTGGTTTGTAAACTGACCAACTCCTCCTTTTTACAACTACACTAGCAAGTATATATTTGTCTATTTGTTTAGCTCATTTTCATAAGGAAAAGAGGCTTACTTACATAATTATGGAAGTAATTATGTAAGTACTTATGTACTAATCTTCGGTGCATTTAGAAAAAGTTTTTAATCATTTGGACAATTCAGAGAAGAGAAGAGGTTTCCAAGATAATTATTTCCTGAAAGTTTTGTAAAAATCTAGGGAAAAGCAAGAAATCTGCCATAACAGATTCTGTTTGAAGGTATCCAGCTGCACCTAGCATCATCATATACAGAAATCGAAACTAAATAGAACATGCATTATGCCTTTCTCAGCAGGATGTATTTAAACTTATGGAGAGGGATTTTCTGAAATTTTCTGAAGTAGGAAAACCTGACTGAATTCTTCATCTAACTAAAAGCCCTGTGCAATGTTATTTAAAAATAAATATTTTATCCAAATTTTATTTTTCTTTTGCCATTTAGGAACAATCTTCCAAATTACATGTTTTCCCCTCCAAATATTGAACTTGTGGGTTTTTTTTTTTAATGTACTTAATTAAGCTGCACTTATGTGATCTTTATGTCTTCACAATCATTCATAAGTGTCAAAATTGTTTACATATTTATTGATCAAAAAAGACCAGTGAAATAATAGTTAAAGAATCAGAAAGAAAGTATTTCTTCAATAAAACAAGGGCTAAATTAATCTGGCAGCATTAGCTAGCACTAGGGTTAGCTAAGATCACTGAAAGAGTTTTTCTTATTTTCCTTTTTAATTTGGAAACTTTGTGTTTTCTTGCATGTAGCTGATGTCTAGTAATTTCTGAAAAGTTGAGAGAAAAAAGTTCTCAAAAGTCCTTTTTTGAAAAAATATGACTGTGCAAAAGTCCTTTTGGCTTCACAGTTTCATAGAAGAAAGCATGATGTGAATTTTTCTATGTTGCGTAAGTTTCAAGCTGCCATCTTTAAACAGTTTTTCATAAGATCATGCTTCGTAAAATTACAAGACTTTGAAGGTTTCATAATAAACATCCACAGCTTCATTGGTATTTGATTTTGAAACTTCAGTAATTGTATACAGTTCGCTTTTTGAAATCTTGAAGCTTTTTTTTTTACCTAGGATATATATAAACAGAACTTTTCCCTAAAGGAAAGAATTACAAGATTAGCAGAAATAACTACAAATTTTTATTTTATTACTATTTGCTACATTATCCTTAGTGTATTACTGTTCTTAAAATTTCAAATATGAAATTAAAATCAAATTCATCCCAGATGGTTGCCACAGAGATCCTTAAACTGGAGAGCATATGAACGTTTTTCTTGACCCAGTCCCTACTTGAAATTTAGAATGGTTTATATGAGTACAGCATTTATATACAAAATCATCATATAAGATAAAACTCGATTTTGAATATTTCATAAATATTACTTTGCATCAGATAAAATGGGATCAGTATATTTATGGTAACAAAGTTCAAGAAGTTTCTTGACATTTTGAAAACAGAACATCTATACTTAAGCTGAAAAAAAAAGTGATAAAAGTGATAAAAGTGACATGAGCACCAAAGGAGAAGTGAAGTCAGTGAAGACTGACATGAACCTGATTTCATCAATGTCTCTTTCTTCATACTTTGTCAGACTGTTATTTCCATCATACAAATTCCCTGATATTCCTAACGTTCTGTATTTTAATGGCTCTGTAACTTCATTTATTATATGCATTAACTACTTCTGATATTGGGCAATATAGCTAAGTTTATACTTGGATGTATAAATTGCACTTGGACTTTTAAAGTAGGATTTAAGTGAAAGTTATCTTAGCCTAGGAAATAAATTCAGAAAGCATGTTCTTCATGGGCTTTATCACACTGGAAATGACTGGATTCATATAATTCTCTCCCTTTGATCTGAGACTTACTTGGAGACCTAATTACAAGACTCTCCAGAAAGGCATGGGCAGCCTGGTGCTTGGCTTCCTCCTAACTGACAACATCATTCAGAAAGAAATTCTGAACACTTGAGTGTAACATAGATGTCAGTCTGACCACACTTAATGCAGGTGGGCATCACTGCACTCAGCACAAAGGAAGCTGATCAAAGAGTTTTCCATTCCAATGAAGAGGCAAAGACATTAGTGTTTTCTGCTAATGGCCATCTGGTTAGAGAACTTTATACAGGAGGGAAACCTGGAACTATTACCTAACATAAAATACAGAGTGGAGTGAAAACCAATCCTTTCATTTACTAAGGGATCATCTTCAGCTTGAAACTGTGCCTTTGTGTAGATAAATTTAAAACTGATTGCCTGTCAATTCATAGAATCATAAAATCATAGAATCACTGGATTGGAATGGATTGGAAAAGACCTTTAAGGTCATCATAATCCTAAACATGGCAAATCCACCACTAAACCACATCCCTAAGTGCCACACTGACAAGTCCTTTAAATGCCTTCAGGGACAGAGTCTCAACCACTTCCCCGGGCAGCCTTTCACAATATTAGATCCTAGAATAACAGAATTATTTGGATCAGAAGGGACCTTTAGAGGTCATATAATGCAACACCCCTGAAGTAAGCAATAATTAACCTGATCTTTAATGAGATCAGGTTGCTCAGAGCCCTAGTCTGACCTTGAATACTTTCAGAGATGGTGCATCTACCACATCTCTGTGCAATAACCTTTTCAGTGTTTCACCACCCTCATTGTAAAAAAATTCTTCCTTATATCTGGTCTGAATCTACCCTCTTTTAGTTTAAAACCATTATCCATTTTCCTGTGAGAACAGGCCATGATAAAATTATTAATGATAAATTTATTAATGATAAAATCATTCTTATGGGCCTCTTCAGGTACTGAAAGGCTGCAATAAGGTATACTTTTGATAAGTTAAATAAACTGATCTCCATGAGATTTTACTGCATGACATGTTTTTAAATCTTTTGATGGTACTTTATTAAACCTGTTTTTCAGCATTCATCTTGAATTGTGGATGTTACTAACCAGCAAGGTATGCCCCTAGTGGCCAAAGCAATGCAAAATTTAAGGTAGTATAACCCCTTTTTTCCTATACAGTATGTGTCATTTTCTCTTGTTCTGTAGTTTAAATATCATGCTGTGAGTTTGTATTTGCAGATAATTCACTGTAACCACCAAGTCTTCCATAACTTAAAGATTTTACTTATGACATGTGTTTTGACTTTAAATGTCTGTATTAATAACTGTCCAGCTCAATAAATGCACAATTTCTATCGGAATTGTGTTTTTGTCTTACTTTATTGCTTATTAAAATCTCATTTGGTCTTTAATGCCCCCATTTTTTCCAAAACAACTTTGAAACTCTGGCATATATTTCCACAGAAGAGTTAATATATTTTAGTTTCCTTAGATTAGATTTGAGGTGCATGTTACAGGAAAAATAAAAAGGAAAAACTTATATTAAATATTTTTAACTTAATTTCTGCATCCTCAATAAATTGAGACTAGCAAGACTAATTCACAGAAGTGCTGTATCCAAATGTAATAGAAAATTCCCAGAAATCAGAAGTAGAAGCTGTTCACTCTTGCTTACTGCTCCTTGCAGATACTCATGCTTTACACTGTTAACAAGTTATTATGAACTTATTGAGTTGTGAATGTCTGATAGAAGAGGACAACCTCATTCAGTACTACAAGAAGCAGTTTGAAACACAGTGTCTGTTAAAATCAATAATTCATACAAAATTAATGGCATTAAAAATATAAATACAAACCCCAAAAGTTTTTAATTATCAAACCAGAGGTATAACATTTATCCATGTGTTGCTGACAAAGTAAACTTTTAAATGCTCTTGATGACATTTTAAAATATTTATAGTATTATAGATTGAGGTGGTATATTTGAGGAGCTTTACAGGAATAGACCCGTTTAATATCCTCAGGTTATTTTATTGCAGATAAGCTAATAGTATGAAAGATGTTTGCGTTCTTTTAATACAAGTAGATGCAGTGTATAAAGAACAAGTAATTATGGCTCTGAGGATACCATCTACAGGGGCAAACATCTATATTCTGCACTTTTTCACCTTTTTCACCAGTTTGGAAAGGCAGCATTTGAACTTCTTGAAATTCATGAAGTTTAACAGATGAAAAACCACTTCCATTGTTGTAACCCATATTTCTGTGTAGGAAGAAATCACTGTATTCTCCAGAAATATATCCTGTGTCTCAGAGAAATCAGCTCTTCTGTAACTGTTCAGTCATATTAGCACTCACTCTTGAGTAAAAGAAAAAGATAGTCTACATTTATTTTAGGGAGAAAAGTATTATAGATTTGATTGTAATATTTAATAGTGATCATTTTTATTATAGCTTTGTTTTCATTAGAAATATTATATTATTTTTGGCTAAAGCCAAATGAACGCGACAAGCATGTTATTAAAGAATTTAAAATACAGAAATAAGGTTTGAATCACTAGCTCTTGACTGAATTGTGTTTAAAAATTTACCACTTAATTATTTTTGTGCAATAACATTGAATGGCCTTTGCTATTAAAGTTTAAAAGACAGATTGTCAAAAGCAGTCAGCAACTAAGCAACTCCTGGTTTAGTACCAATATGACAAGACATATTGCCAAAAAAAGTTAATTTCCATTTAAACATACAAATGAACCAGAAGGATATTCCTAAGTATTCAGCTCTCATCATGTCCCACTGAGAAGAATGGATCCCTTCAACACATGATCTTGAGAGCCTTGATCTAGGTGCCTAAATGGGAGATGAATTCTTTTGACATATTTACAGGAATAAGAGAGCCTCACAGACCAAAATATTGTCTTATTATAAAGGAGACACATTAATGGTAAGATTCTCATATCACTATGTTTTCACTCATATTTACTTGTATCCTGCTTATATAAAACTAGGTGATAAAATATATAATACTGAAAAAAAAATAACTTCAGATTCTCACTTTTTTTTTTTTTTTTAATATCTAAAGTAAATTTCCTCTACAGTGATCCAATCTGCTGGGCCCTGTGGTTGGATTTATAACAGTATCTGCAAAAGATTGAGTTGTAAGCTTAGGGATTCAAAAGTACTTCTTGCTTCTTAAGAGTGCACATTTTGAGATTACTAAATGTGTATTTGCAATTACCTACTGAACCTCTGTGGATTTACTGGAAACAGTTTACCTGCTTGAATATACCTTTGTAGCTTCTAGAGCAAAATTATTCTATTCTAATAGCTTGTTTATCACCCATAGAAACATTTCTCCAAAGAACTACTATTATATACTGTCTATAACTACTGACACATCTATTTGGAGTTGCAGGCAAAATGTCAGTGGCTCAGAGTTGTGTTTCACCTTTGCGCCTCTAAAATACAGGAATAGGGGTATTACATGTATGTGATTCACAGCAAAACAGCCGTAAAAGATTTCATCCTTTTGACTATAGGGAACAGGAGACCCTCAAAGACTTTTAAGGGGATGAACAGAAATACTAGGTTTCTGCTGTTTTCCCTATCTTCCATCTTGGAGATACTGAAAAACCTTCATTGCCTCAGACAAGCCTTTTCTGTGCAAAGAAGGGCAATGAAGCTGGTGAAGAGTCTAGAGCACAGGTCTTATGAGGAGCAGCTGAGGGAACTGGGGTTGTTTAGCCTAGACAAAAGGAGGCTGAGATGAGACCTTACACTCTCTACAATTACCAGAAAGGTGGTTTTAGTGAGGTGGGGGTTGGTCTTCTCTCCCATGTAACAAGATAGAACAAGAGGAAATGGCCTCAAGTTGTACCAGGGGAGGTTTAGATTAGCTATTAGGAACAATTTCTTCACCAAAAGGATTGTTAAGCATTGGAACCAGCTGTCCAGGTAAGTGGTTGAGTCACTCTCCCTGGAGGTATTTAAAAGACATGTAGATGTGATATTCAGTGACATGGTTGGGTGCTAGGTTAATAGTTTGACTCGATGATCTTAAAGGTCTTTTCCAACCAAAATGATTCTATAATTCTATGATCTTCAACTACCCACTAAAATGTACCTTGAGGAATGGTATGTAGAATTTGTCTTGACCATCTGTATTTGGATCACCCTAGATAGTGAGATAACTTTCATCAAGTGATTTAATTATTTCTGTATGTCCATTTTTTAGTTTTATTTTTCACATTACACCCATCTTAACATCTCAGGAAAACATTGCTAACTTATACTAATTGGATTTGGCTCTAGACTGAATGGGAAGACAGACAAGTTGTATCAGTAATTCTAGTTTATTCTGGGCACTTCTTAACTGAGCTTGAAGAAAAGGTTTAAATTCCCAGTGCAGTGTTCCATTTACCCAGATCATCTTACTTAGCTTTTTCAAGCATAAATCTCTGTGGGTGAAAATGCATATTTTAAAATCACAGAGAACTACTCAAACCTTTTTAGGAAATTAGACATGAACCATTATGACAAATAAAATCATTATGAAAATAAGGTTGAGGATATGCATTTTTAAATGAACAGTAAAATATTAAAAAAGAGAAATAAGGTTGATTGGCAAAACCTCCATTTACACATGAATTTAACATAGTTCCATGCAGCCTGACACTTTCAGAAATTTTTCCCTGTCTTCCCATCTCTTTTTCAGGTCAAGGAGGAAAATAGTGGAGAAAATTTTCAAGATTAGAATGTACATGTCACAGCTACTTAAGTATAAATGGAATATTTCTTTGGTATTTTCTTATACTTCGACATTTTTTGGTACTTGTAATGTCAGATATAATTACAATGAATGGTCATGTAAAATATAGACCACTGAATTAAAAATAGAGACCTTAATGTAAAAATTTATTGGTGCTCCTTTCTTTGAATTTGTGTTTGTTAATACTTTTTCTATTTTATTCTTGTCACATCATTAAGATTTCAATCAGAATCTGGTAGAGTAGAAATCTGCAAAAAGGTATTAAGAGTTACTTGTGTCTTGGAGCTGCTGCTTAAGATAATACAAAAAGTATGCTGAATCAAAACATTTAGGATCGCTCTTAACTGTTTATAGAAATACTACTAATTCATTTTGTTTATGAACCTGCCTGCCAGTCTCTCTCATTCATGTAGTTTGACTAGGTCTCCTCACAAGCCTAAATGCAGCCTGTGATATTTGGATCCCTTGTCTCTCTCTCATATACTTGTCTACCTACAAAGATCACTGATTTATTGCAATGAGTACTTAGATATGCACATAGGGCTCACATTTTAGAATATAGAAGGGTATTTATTCTTACTTTTCATTCTTTGAAATTCATATTTTTTTACAGCCTCGTGACAAATTTGTAGCAGGTTCTGCAAAAATAAGGTCCTAAAGCTTCCAAAAGAAGAAGCTTTTAGAGAACAGTAGTCAAGGAAAGGATAGGTGAGTAGCCTTGATAAAGCTATACCACTGGATTTTTAAACCATGTGGAAATTAATTGAAATGAAAAGGTAGTGGAGAGAAACATGGAATGTGAGAGATGCATCAGTCTAGTTTATCCACCAACAGACAACTAAGAATTGGGTAGTGATTTTTTTTGTAAATATAATCATGAAAAGAAAAGGGAAAATCCTCAGAAAATGTATCCTGCAGGTTTCTTTCACAGCTGAGTGAAGTAGAGGCTGCATTCTCTAAGCTATGCCTATTATAAGTGGAAAGCAAAAAATGGAAACCTGAATAAAGCTCTGAAATGTTACTGCTCAGCAAATCACACTTTCTTCCAGGAGTGAAAATTCAGACCAAGTTTTTCTAAGAAACACTTACAAATAATTATTGTTTGATTATTGATGTGTTTGCTATATATTGAAAGATCATTTTCCAAGTCTCATTGGAGTGACTGAGATTTTTCAGGTTGTCTTCAGTGAGCTTTCGATCAGGCCCATACACAAAGACCAGAAACATAGATGTTCATGAGTGAACACGTAACAAATACAAAAAAATATTTAAAAAAATATTAACAATTGTTTTCAAACCCTTGAATATTTTTTTCATTTTTACCAAATCTCTGTTTAAGGTGGTTAAAAATGGTCATGTTAGTGGTCCTCACTTGCAACATAGTGCTACACAGTTTTGCTCGGATGTTGACCCAGTACCCCTGAAACAGTCCTGCTGAACTAGGAAAAGACAAACTCCAGGCTTATTTTCTTGAATGATCTTTTCAAAGCACTAAGCACTTCATCCCATCTTGACTGTTTTTCTGGCAAAAGCAGCCATTCCCTTTGCTTGCAGGTGGCCGTACTGCTGCTCTCTCTACCAATGTGATGGCTTTTTTCTACTAATTTGGGTAGCCTTAATGTGACCTCCCTTCTCTTTTCCCACTGGTGCCAATTACTTTAAGCATTTTTGGAATGGACTCTACTGGAAAACATATGCCAACTAGGAAAACAATGATGCTTCCAACTTCTTTCCCCAGGTGTTTCTAATACAAGCAGGTATTTGTTTTACTCTAGTTCTTGGATCGATCTGTTCCTGGCACTGTTAGCATTGTCATTAGCACCTGCTTGACCACATAAGATATCCAGTTAGATAATATCTGAGAGAACTTGAGCTAATTTATATTGAAAACCCCAGTTTCTTCTTTACTACTACCAGATTAAACACTGAAATATTTGTAAATTTATGGCCTTGATCTATGGCATGGAACTCAGAGAAAGCTTTCTCATTGCAAGAAATAGAACAGGCTCAATAGTCATCCCTTATAAGGTTTATTTATGTATGTATTTACTACATAAACATGCTCCTGTTATCTTTTCTTCAAATTTTTGCACAACCATAGGTGGTTTGGGGTTTTTTTGGTGGTGTTTTTTTGTTGTTATTGTTGTTGTTGTTGTGGGGTTTTGTTTTGTTTTTTTTTCCTTTTTCTTTTTTTCTTTTATTGTCTGTTCATCTTTCTGTTTCCTTTGTGGAACTATTGCATCCACTCTCTGATTGTTGTCTATTTAATTTTTGTTTCAGATTTATAAAAGTCCTCAAACTGAGATATTGTACTTCAAGTTGCTTCAGTATCTCTCTCAGCCATGGAAATGAACACGGGATACTGAAATACTTTCCGGTATATGACTGAATATTTTCAGGAGTCTGATATTTGTTTAGTGTAATCTTTATTAAAGTAAGAGAGATGGAAACACACAGATTAGGGAGGTCAAGCCAAGTCACAGCTAAATTGCTTTTGTCTGCTTTTGCTTCATGAATTAATTTCTCTCTCACATTCATGTGTTCCAAGAAATCCTTTGATTCCAGGCACTCATACTTTTTGTTCTGCAAAGTGCATTTATCTGCAAAGATAAATGCTGAGAACCTTTGGGACAGGCTTGTAAAAGTATGCTTGCCCTCTCTGTTTGGTAGGGAAATTGATCTGTGCTGCTTGATGGCTGGCAACTCTTCCCTTCCTGGTCTAGTGCATCCTTCCAAATTATGCTGCATTTTGAAACTATTACCTGACCTGCTGATCATTTTCAGAAACAGTTTCAAAGCATAGAACATTTAAGGGGAAATGTCTATCTTAGGTAGCTTTGGTGCTGACATTACATTTGATTACTATATTATACCCTTGTACACTGCTTTCATGTATCTTCTGTTACACAAAATCTAGCACCTGTCTATATTCAGAATGGGCAGGGCCTCAGAAGGTCTAGATTTCAAATCCAAACATGTCTGAGAGACTGAAGGGTGGTGTTAGAGAAGATGTTAGGGTATATCATATATTTAATTCACACTTTTCCTTCAGTGAGACATTTATGTCTTGGAATCTGTACTGTGTTCCTCCTGGATATCTAGCAAGGGAGTGGTTCTGATGCTGCTGACAGTCTTTTCATCACAAGTATGATTGTTCCAGGTCCTCCTCTGCATATATGTCCATGGGGGAGCATTCAGCTCAGACACAGTTCACTTATTTCAATAGGGATCAGTGATGGGACAGGTGCTGTTTAACATCTTTGTCAGTGATATGGACAGTATATTTTATTTAGACAATATGGCAATGCATTCAAAACATCATTGTGAAGGAACAGTGGATGGGAAACATGTTTGTTTTTCCAGAAAAGGCACTTCTGAAAATCTGATCATAACTATAAATTGTTGTTAGAGAATTTCTGTATTGTGAAAGAAGGTACCTTGTGAATTTTTTGTATTCAGGATCGGTGGTCCTGTAAAATATGTAGACAGGATAATACTCTGGGGTGTATGAGGCTTTGGGTATCAGAATCCCCCTTTTTCTTCCAACAAAATATTTACTTCCAAACATAAATATAATCTCTATTTTCCTAGCAGCAATTCTTATCTGTAATTTTAATTTGTATGTGAAGAGAGTAATATTAGGAGACTGGAAAATATAGGTCACCTTTGATCCTCCATACTGTCATTTATACAGTGATTCAATGATATTTCCTAGAACTGCTTCAAACTGTTAGTGAGAATGTAGTCTGGAGAAGTGGAGGAGAGACAGATTCTGTAGGATAAGCTGGCAGAACCCTTCAAATCTTTTTTGCAAACATTTAGTAGTGTTCTAGGAATATATTTTAAAAAGAATTAATTTTTATGACAGCTTCTATTCTATTCCATTCTATTAAATGACAATAGCTTTCTAACAAAAATTTATTGCCGAGAAACAGTATTTATTGTACTATGGAAAAATTTACCATTCAGAAGTCATAATGACAATGACAGGCCTTAGTACACTGATGATGTGATATTAAAAAAACACACAAGAAATTTAATATTAGAGGATATTATTTGGAATCAAGAATATAATGGATTTTTTTTGTTCAGCAGATACCAGACAAGAATTCAGATCTCCAACAATGAGTGAAAGTTTTTGTCACTGACTTCAGTTTCTGATTATTGATTATTGTAAGACATAATCTGTGATCACTGTTAATGGAAAAAATAGCATTTTCAGATTGTAAACATTTATCGGAGAATGTGAGCATTTCTCAGAGAGAAAGGCAAGTCAGGTACATAACCACTGTCTAACAGATGAAGTCCCTTCACAGAAGAGATAGGACAGAACTTGGCTCATCATCATTTAAACTTTCCTGACACTGAAGTGAAACAGAAGATATAGCAAGGTTGTTTCTACTCTGAATCTGTTTTGGTTTGTTCACTGCTTGTTGCCTTACTCAGGTCTATGGTTGAGCTGTATCCTCATTTGTTCTTGATCTACATTACAAAGGTATCCAGGAATGGACTTCATCTATCAAATTCATTTATGATATCCAGAAATGGTTGCCATATATGTCCAAAAAGCAGAATGTAATGGCAGCTCTCAGGGATGCACTCTGCTACTAAATCCATTGGATTAGAGAACTGCGGAGGATTGGACGAGGCTGCATTTCCCTCTCAGCAATGTTTATACCTAAGCAAAGTACACTTATACACATAGAAGGTTACTGGATATCCAATAAAGGCATTGAACAGTAGAATGTTGCTAGAAAAAGTACAAGGAGAAGCTTTTTAACAAATAAATTATCAATGGAAACTTTGTATGGGCTGAGACAAATTCGGTAGTAAACTGATGCTGCATTCATCAAACACTTTTGGCAGGAAGAAAAGAAGAGAGAAAATTTATTGTGAAAGTTGAAACATTTAACTTTGACATTTTAATAAGTGTGTTGAAATTAATTTACCAACATTTAATTCTAATAAGAGGGTAAAGGACAGAAAAATCAAATGGTACACTTGGAATCTGATTAAAAACTTTGTTCACCTCAAAGGAAGAACAACAAAGAAAACAGGCTTTATTTCTGCAAGCTAACCTAAATATTAAAGAGCAGGCTGACCCCAAGCAATTTAAATTTTTTCATTCATCCACTGGGCTGAAAAATCAATTATACAGATTAATTTATTTGCCAGTGTTCTGAGAACTTTCTAGCTACCTGTTGGTCTTCATGTGATGTTGTGATGTTAATTTTAAGTTATAAAGCAATCAATAAGAGATTTTTTTCTGTTCTCATGTTGTCAGTTTGAACCACATTCCTGTCATTGTAATGAAAACTTAATCCTTCTCTTTGCAAAATGTACATGACATAATACATGTACTTTTTTTTTTTTCTTTAGAATGTTCTGTTCATTGGTGATCTAAACCATTTATTTATTAACCTTTAAATCAGGTTTCAAAGCCTGCCTGTTTGCATGAATGTTGTCATGGACATAAGGCAGACGAGGGTTGGATTTGTATTATCAGAAAATATAAGAAGAAATTTTAAGATTTATTTGGCTGTAGCTCTTTTTATCAAATGATACATTCAATGAAAGAAGCACTGTGTTATGATAATTTTTGCCTTATAGTACTGTTTTATGCTTTCTTTTTCATTTTAATTTTTTACCTAAACTTGGAATAATTCTTTCCGTTAAGTAATCGATGCAAAAATCCAGGTTGGCAAAAGCAAATTCTACAAGTACCTAAGAGTGTTGTTCAAAAGTAATAATAAATCACTTCTATTTTGAGCTACTCTAATTAATGTTTTGCTCAGGACATATGAGAGCTTGAACCTGCTTGAACCTAATGCTGGGTAACCATAGTTTCTGTTGAGAGCTTGAGGTGACATATTCTGTGGGTATAAAACAGAGACAGAAGAGGACAAGTTATAAATGTAATGTACTGCTCACCTTTCACTGACTAGTGGCTGACTTGAAATGTGAGATTATTGATGGTTCTCTTTTCAGGAGCTTAATGGGACCTCTTACATTTATTTGTTTATTTATGCTCCAGTAAACAATTCTTAAACTCTCCTCATGACAATATTTTGCTAAGTGTATTGTAGACTATGATTTTTAAAAGTAGGTGTTTGATGTCCCTTTTCTGATCATACAGAGGAAAGAAGTACATTTTAGGACAAGTATATGCTCTCAGTTAAACCATTGTGAATTGAATTGATTTGAGTAGAACTGTAAGTTTACACTGATGTAAATGAATGGAGAAATTGTCAGTTTTGCACAGAATGGAATTTGAAATTGTATATTATCAGTGACTAAGGACCTGGTCTGGTTCATATTTCTCAATCTCTATATTCATAGTGTTACAAATGATGTTCAGAATCAGTCATAATTAGCAAAGTGTAATTTTATTAACTTATTTATGAAAGCTAGTCAGGCAAGTATTTGTAATGAGGTGGGGCATGGGGAAGAATGTGGCATTGCTGCATTTTCAGTAATTCTATTTCCCTTATTAAGAGGACGTAATTTATGGGATAAAGAACACTCAGGTGACATAGCACGTATGCATAATCATAGAATGGTTTGGGTAGGAAGGGACCTTAAAGATCATTTAGTTCCTACCACCCTGCAGTGAGAAGGGACACCTTCCACTATACCAGGTTGCTCAAAGTCCTGTCCAGCCTGGCCTTGAACACTTTGAAGGAGGGGACATCCACAACTATTGGAATACAAGGAATAGAATACATAGCAGAATACAAAAACTGTTTGGCCATGTATATGGAGGGATAATCTGTCTAACTATATTCAGGATATTTTATTTAGATCTTTTTTGCTTTTCTAAATATATTTACATTTCCTCTGGAGACAATATTTCTGCTACCAAAAAACAGTGGAGTACATCCTTCAGACTATTTTAGTCATTATATTGATTGTGTCTGCCACTGTAATTAGGAGGAGTAGAAAGAACACAATAGAGTTTCTTAAGATAAAGGGATATTTTTATAGTGTTGACATGTAAATAATATTTTGATTAATTTCAAAATAAAAATAATTGAAATGAAAATAAGTACTTTGGATGTTTTACAGCTTTTACTCTAGAATTCTCAATTACACAGTTATAGATTATTCAAATTGTTTGATTTTTTTTTTCTCTTTTTTTTTTTTTCAGTCTCAGGAATGGGTGCTTATGTTCCTCAACACTTTTAGCCTCTGTATAAATAATCACATTTAAAATATTTCTCAGTCACACTTGCTTAGGAAAGGTAATTAATTATGCAATCTCCAGGGTAAAAACAAATAGAAAATAGGGGAAAAAAGAGCAATTACAGATTACATGGTGTTCTGTTTCTATAAGCCATATTTTGTGTGTGTGTGTAGGAACTCACTGATGTGATGTGACACTCAAACCAATGTATTCTTAGCATATTAATCTCAATTTAGCAATGACTGAAATTGCATAAAGCCATGGTGAAAACATCATACTGAATCCTTTCTGTAGGACTCTTGTCTTAAGCAGCAAAATGTTTATTGAAGAATATTATTAGGTGTTGTATGAATTTATGATAAATCAGTTTTAGATGCTGACCAGAAGAAGGATCAGGGGCTGATGGATTCTGTCTTCCTTGCTTCATGAAACACTGGTGCTTCATCCTTTTTCCAGGACTACTATCTGTGCCCAGAGAGGCAGTCTGACAGGAATCATGGAGAAACACACAGAGTGGTTAAAGTTGGAAGTGATGTCTGGAGATCATCTGGTCCAACCATCCTGTTCAAGAAGGGCTGACAAGAGCTGGTCAACCAAGACTGTCCCGATGGGTTTTGAATATCTCCAAAGATGGAGATATTAAAAATATCACTGGGCAACTTCTGCTTGTGAACAGTTATCTTCACAGTATTTCCTGGTGTTCAGACAGGACATCCTCTATTTTAGTTTGTGGCTATTGCCTCTTGTCATGTCACTGGCCACTAGTGAAAAAAAGCCTGTCTCTGTCTGCTTTACACCATTCCCTTCAGGTATTTATATACACTGATGAAATTCCTCCCTGAACCATGTCTTCTCTGAACTTAATCTAACACAGGACTTTGAAATTCTGTTTATAATTTCTTGCAGTATAATACCATGGACATATTCTTTCTTGGAATCTCTATCCTTTAAAACAACAGCAGCAGCAGGTACAACTGCAACGGTTGCCAATGCTTCTAGTGTTTGATCAAGTGTACTTTGGAGTATCTGTGTGCTGCTAATGTTGTCTACAAGCGTAATGATGTACTGGCCTCTAAGGTAATGTGGCATCAGATGTCAAGACGGTTGCTCATTTAATTCTCTATTTCAGAAATTATTTTAATACAATAAAAAGAAGGATATATGCACAATGGTAAATTAATTTCACATTTCTCATGCTTATGGACTACCTAGTGGAAGGAAGATGAAGATATTTTAAAATCTTTGCATTCCTTGTTCTCTTCAGATTGCTGGAAGGAAGCAGCTTTGTCTACATTTGAGGATAGTCTCATTTTGTATTCTGACCAGTCAAGTAGTTTGTATTGTTCTTCTTCCCTACAGCAAGTGGTGCTTCTGTCTGTCAGCCACTTCAAACTTCAAACAGCATTGTCTCTTGTTTTATGTTGTCTTATTGACAGCCTGCATTTTTTTAGTGTACATCATTATAACACTGTCATATTTCTCTGCTTACCACTGTTGCTAGGATTACTTTGTGGCTGGCTCCACAATCCATCTGGAATCAAATTGGTCATTGATCTAATATAGCAGTTTATCAGTGTTGCTCAGACTACATTGCAGATGACTCCGTATACCAGCTGGAACTGAATTGGTTGTTAATCTAATAACATCACTGCAAATGTGGCAGTTGAATGCTTGCCTCCTTCTGCAGCTTCTGTGCACTGGATGTCTACATTTGCTATACTCAAACTGGAGTGGAGATCTCTGTCTGCCGAATCACTGCTTGTATTTTTGCTTTCTTGGTTTTGTTTTTTTTGTTGTCGTTATTTTGTGGTGGGTTTTTTTTTTTTTTTTTCATTTCAGAAATCCCCTTAGGACAAAAAGTGGTTTTGTTGCAAAAATTTAAGGTCATGACTCAAAGGTAAGACATTGTTTTTCCCCTTCTTTACATGTTATTTCCCAATGTAAGAGTTACACTGAGACAAGTCCTTTACTTCATCAAATACTAATCATTCAAAAGTGACCTACCCAAGTAAAATTTTAAAATGTATTGTTGGGGGAAGAGAAAGGCATTTTTAGAAAGCTGTTTGTCCCACATGATTTTGATTTAGATTGGAACGATTCATCCAGTAGAGGAACCTGTTTCCTCCACTAACTAGAGATGACCAGTTTAGAGTATTGTTGACTAAAATTTGATGTGATTAATTCTCTGTACTGTTTCCTTGGTTCCTTTCATTTAATCTATATGTTTCTTATAAATCACAAGCTGCTTTGGTTTGTTGCTCTTGATGGACAGTTCAGTTTTCTCTGCTCCAGCAAAGCATTCTTTGTGTCTCAAGAATACCTTCCATTAGTGGGAGTCTCTTGTCCCACAAGAGAAAAACTATTTCTTAGAAAATAGATTTCTTTTTTGGAGAGTTACCAATAGATGACATAGATCCCAGATTTTTAATATATCTACACCGTCTTGTACTTCTTGGATTCAAGTCAAATGAAATCAGCTCTGCGGTTTTGCTGTGTCTGGGATCAGTTTTTATCTAATACTTTCATCAACTGTTTTAGTATCCCCTTCAATATTTCAGGCAAGAGCTTCTCACATTCTTCCACTCCACCCCACCCCTACTCCTCCTATAAGGGAACTTTGCCTTCATTTTCTCATTTTTATTCAGAGCATTGAATTGCTTATATGTTTGGGCATGGTGTTCTGCATACAAATTTCACTTTTCTTGAAGCTCAGTTTATGGCATTCACTTTGCTTGCTCTGCTTCTGGATGCTGCCTTCTCTGTGTGTTTGTCTCAATGTTCTGTTGAGACTGTGTCATGTGAAAAGGGTAAAGTAATTTGGCAGAAAATAAACCCCTTTGCATTCCAGCTGGTTCTCAGATATCAGAGGGGATGGAGGCAGCTAGGTTTAGATCACGAGTGATGTCCAATTTGGCACTATTAGTTCAGTCACATTTAGCCTCTTTGAACTGTCACGTCTCTGAAATCACCAACAGTGCACTGCACTCCCTAGTTCTAGTTGTGCTGCATGGTTTCATGCAGCCAGTAAGGAGCTGACAGTGCCTGATGAGAGACCTTGTCTGACTAGGAGCATGAATAGTGCAGTTTATTAAGAGCAAGAGAGATACAAGCTCTTGTAGATTGCCAGTAATAAATTCACTGTCTGCAAAGCATGTGTAGGTATACTAAACACATTGCATTAAAGAGCATCTCAGTAAAATTTCTAGGGAAAGTCCAGGTCTTACCCAAAGGCATCCCAATGGGGGTAAGTGAGGTTCAGCCCATCGACTGATCTCAGGAGTCAGATCTGCCATAGCATCCACCCTGACTTGTCCATGATGATGTCTTCCCTGACATCCCCCCTTACTTAAACCATTTTTATAATAATTTTTTATCTTCAACATGGAGCTTGAGTGACTCTAGTCATAAATACTTTTATATACTATTGGTGTAAATTTCTCTCACTTTGCTTTTGCAAACTCAGTGAGGGCGTGGTTGCACTTTGGGATGGAGGTGTGTTTTGGTACATTATGATGAGCAAAGTTGGCCCAAAGGATAGTACTTTGTCAAAAATTACATCAAACAGGCTTATCGGTTTTGTAGGACCATCAAGTTCCTATCTATGCTGTAATCTCACAGGGAATGGCTGTCGAATCTTCACTCCACTGCATCCCCCATGCTGCATGCAAACAGGGTTGTCTAGGGAACTGTTGTGAAATGGATTCCTTGCATACCAGTTGTGCTCTACCCTGAAAGTTTTTCTGATGTTATACCTTTCCTTAATGTGTGAACAATGCTGCACCTTTTATATGATTTTAATTTTTAAGTCACCTCCATCCATTATTCCACAGACTATCATGATGACAAGTTTTACCATGCTCCTAAAGCCAAACTAGTTTCTTTTTAAGACAAAGTGTTGGAGAACAGTTTAAAATTCAGCTGCCTTTGCACCCACATCCACACATTGTATGCTTCCTCCAGACTCTTTCCTCCTGAAAACTGTGCTCCTCCATAAGCACCACACTATAGCCTTTCTTGTGCATATTGGTAAGAAAGGCTCTGGCACTCTGTTCTACACTGGAAGAGAACAGAAATGGAGGTCTAGCAACCTGTCGAACCATTCCATGAGTATTGATAAGGCAAGAATACACACACTAAAAATAGGGCTGTACCAAGATTTATCCTGCATAGTTTCTTTTTACAGGCAAAGCCTTATCAAAATGACATCATTTAACCAGTTAGCCCAATAGACTAGAATTTGTTTTTCCAAATGAAATGGCACTTCTGTCTCCTTAAATATTTATGTGCTTAATTTCAATATAATAAAATATACATCCAGGAAAAAAAAAAAAAAAAAAA
>VWZY01012652.1:233029-275340 GCA_013399075.1 Chloroceryle aenea
AGAAAGAAATGAACTACAGTTTTCTCCTCTGTTTTAGTGATGGAAAAGAAATCATGCAATTTTTTGCATATCAAGACAATTTTTTACATCATCTCAGTATCTCAAGCCATCTCTTCCTCTGGCTGACAAAGCAGTGTCTTTTGGGAACAATACTGAATCTTTTAAAAACCAGGTGTTGCAATAAATAAAAGTGGCATATATTATATTAATTCTTTACATTTTAATATTTTTTTCTGTAGTTTAAGTTTGTGCTGGGCTCAGGGAAAATGTTTTAATTGTTAAGAGATCACTCTAGCTTTCATCTCTTTTTCAAGTGCTTTTCTAACTTTTTCATAAGTGTATTATTGCCTAGCATAAAGTTTTAGTATTATCCGGATGTGTAGAAATATTTACCTTGCTCTCTCATTTATTTTTACTTTTCTATTTATTGTTCACTGTTCATTAGAAAATGTTATTTATCTCTACGCTGGGAAGCCTTCCCAGCACACCAATGGCTATGTTAATCATGACTATTGGGAATCCACAGAAAAAAAATTAAGACTGTTAACATTTTCCATTAGATTTTTTTCTGGTTGTTGTGTTAATGGAAATATATATTTGATATTGTAGGATTCAGACCTACATTCAAATACAAAAGCTTCATAAGGGTGATGAGGATAATTCCACCTATGTGAATCCTATTACTCAAGTAGGTAAAAAGGACTTGAATCAACATGAAAAGAAAACTAAAGTCTGCCTAAATAACTGTTTTCCTCGACTAGGAGACAAGTAAACAGGTGAACTTGTTAAAAGATGTGTACCACTATGGAACAGTAAAAATGAAATACTGCTCCAATAATGGAAAGGTTGAAACTGTCAAAACCCATGGTAGTTTAAAGATATAAATTTTTAACCAAGCTGATAACTGTTCCAAAAATGAATATAGTCTGGTCTACAACGGGAGTTGGGAAAAGGTATATTTTTTGATAGATTTGGTCTTCTGTCATCAAAGACCACGGCTGACAGCTGAACATCTTTTTCAGTACCCACATATGACTCAATACAGAAGTGGGAACTATCACCTCTACTAAGTCAAGACAAAAAGATACAATAAATCAGTCTGGGCATTTTGAAATATACCACTAGTTCATGAAGACTGCTTCAAAGTACAGGTGGAAGCTGAGTCTTGACTCTCCTGAAAAATTAGGTGCATCTGCTCCTGACTATAGTTTTCCCATTCTGTGTTGCTTCAAATCACCTTTTGTCCTGTAAAAGAGGACTGAAGGAGGACACGAAGAAAGACAGGAGAGCCAGGTTTGGTTGTTGTTTTTTTTCTTTCTAAATCTGAAAGGTAATCAAGGCTCCTGGTGAACAGCAATCCCTCCTCACCTGCCACCAGCAATGCAATGCTCAAATACATGTCTTAATGAGAATATAATTCCTTTCCTTATTTGTGTCCTTATAACATGTACCTGAATATAACAGTTCACAATCCAGGGTAACTCCAAAAAAAGTTATTGTCTTTAAAAATAAAACCATTTGAAATAAACCAAGCGATGTATTACATACAGTGGTGGAAGGAGCTCAGTCTAAGTGGTGAAAGAAAGGAATTTTAAAACTGCAACCTCAAAGCATGGTAAGGAGGACAATTTTCATGTCTCTCTTCCCCCTATTAAGCCTTCCTTTGGCATCTGTTGTTGCCAAGATGTGCCATGCAGATCCTAAGGTAAAACACACAAAGCTAAGCATGTTTGGAATTGTCTTTGAAAAGTAACTGAGAATGGGATTCTGTTTGCTTTTTCACAACTTTCTTAGTGTTGCATGAAATTGCCACTTAGACTGTGGCCCAATATGTTGAACCACATGTAACTGTTAAATTTAGTAGAAGTAACAAGAGTCTGATTAACTCTTTATTCTATTCTAGGACACTTCTGTATCAGCACAATTTATAGAAAAAAATTGATGAAACATTTTATTCCAATGGTAATTCTAGCTCTAGTGAACCTCCCTGAATTTATTCTTTAAAGTCAGCTATTTTGCTGTGGGAGGGTTCCACCCTGTTACTTTAAAATTAAAACCATTTGAAACTGAAATAAACTAACATTGGTGTATGAACAGCTTGGGCAACAATAACAAACCGATGAAAAAGAACAAGGTGGCCTGCTATGTGAAGAGAAAAAATAGGCAAGAAATCCATTTCCAGAAGTAGAAGCATTAAAGGCAGCAAAATAATCAGGCTAATGGGAAAAAAAAAAATCAGATGAATGTAGTATTAGTGGCAGATGAGGATGTAATTCACAAGTAAGATGAAATTGTTAAGAGAGTGGATCAATATAGATAAACCCTAACATTGCAAAGTAGGCTAACCTCAAAATACTGAATAAACCAAAAGAAACATGAAACTGTCTAGAAAAAAATAGAGGGAGTTACTAGAAGAGGATATTGTTAATTGATATTTTTTTTTTAAAAAAAGATGTTATTGTGAAAAGGACTAAGATGCAAAGGATTATTGTTGTTTATAATACAGAAATTTCAACTTTTTTGTTCTAAAATGAAAGTCTTCAGAAAAATGGAAAAGAGATATTTCCGTGTCTACAGCATGACTGTGCCATTCAAACCAGTAAACTGGAAGAAACCTGTCAGCTACTCTTACTTCTCTCTAGCTTGCTGGGTAAAAGACCCAAACTGTGAGGCAGGACAGCTGGGACACTGCTCAGTCCCCACAGTGGGGTGCTGTACACTGGCCTCTGTCTGGGGGAATGAAGATTTCCTGGTCAGGAAATAACAGTTTGGATTGATGAGGGAAAGGTGTCTATGTCCAGGCCATTTAGACTGACCAGGAAGAAAAATACCAGTGGAAAATGTAAATTGTGTGGAAAGAACCAACACTGTAATGAGTCAGGTTGCTTGCCACTTCAATTTTTAAGACAGTATTTGTATGGTCTTATTGTTTCAATGCATGATTAATTGTAATGTTTATGTTAGTTTTTCAGTGCAGCCCTTGGGTAAGTCGGCACAGATCACAGTTTTAGTGTATACTGTATTCATTTTCTTAGCTCTGTACTGAACAAATATGTGGTGATATATTACATTATATGATAAACAGAAGCAACATAAGAATCAAGGTTTGTCAAAGCTCTGAATTAACTTAAATGAGTAGCCCTGGAGAAACCTAGTAAGTGATGTCCTTAAAATAAATCCATGAAATAAATCCAAATTTCTTTTCTGAAGAACTGAAATAGTCCTGTGTTCAGAGTAACATTGGCACTGAGTGCTCACAGTTTATTTGGCTGATGTCAGTGAGGGCTGCAAGTGCTCAGTGTACTGTTTGGCACCACTGTGAACACAGTCTTTGCAACAAATTGGTGGTGTGAGGAGTTAATGATTTCTCTTCATGACCAGTGAACTGCACCCCACTGTCACTATGGTAATAATTCACACTCCCCTCACATGTTCAGAATTAGACCAGCTAGAAAGAGTACCACCACCGTATGTATCTGACAACTATTTTTTATGTGTATTTATTGTTATGTCATTTAAATTTTAAAAATTATTAGATTAGACTGAAGAAAACAAACAAACAAAAAGGGCAGAATGGCAATCTACTGAAGAAATAATTATCTGTTCTATAACATTATACTGAATATGGTTATTGGTGACTCACTTCCATTATTTCTGTGTCCCTACCTGATGTTAAAGGACTGTATACAGTTTTTGCTTATCTTTCAGTCTCATGAGACAGCATGTCTACTATGTCTATCTCCTTTGGGATTTCTGATTGCCATGTACATTAATAAATATTTCCTTTACTAAATTTCTGTGCAATATATGTATCTCTTCCTAAGGCCTTAATTTTACACTTAACACTGTACTGCAGCATTTTATACCTGTGTATAAAACAATAGGTCACCTGAGGAGTTGTAAGTGATCACTTCAGTCATTTCTCAGGTGGGAAACTCCAGGAAGTATATTCTGTGATGGTAACTACACCAGAAAAGAGAAGGTCCTAAAATGTGTGAGAGGCATAAAAAAAGTGAAACACACAGTGTTTTACTATATCAAACTTGTTGAGAACACTGAATACAAGTCTAACATAAATCCAGTATGGCACCAAAATTAATTTTCTCTAAAGCATTTCAGAGTTAAGATACTGTGTGGGTTTTTTTTTTTTCCTTTCTCCTTAGAGAGAAAGGACATCTGATGAATCTTTTAAAAAAGAAATCTGATTTCTTATTAACTTGAATATAATAATATTATTTTAAAGGAAGTTAATCATAATATAACTTTTGCTTGGAGCAGGACAGTGAAAAATAAATTATTACAATGAAAAAGTAGTCTTAGAGGTATTATTTAGTTTAGATGGAAAAAGTGGAAGCAGAGTTAAATTAAGTTACAGAGGGATGAACAAAATTTCTCTACAATTAAAGACCTGTTTGGGGCATTTGTAGTCCTAGCTGGTGGCCTGCCAAGCTATTCTCCCACTTGCCTTTTCCAGTTTTGGTAGGTGTCTTCACATCCTCTATAAGTAGCCCTGTCTTCCTCCTAGGTTATCATTTCTCAGGTACAATAATTTGTGTTTCCAAATTATTCTGCATTTCTGGAGATCTGTTGTCTGGATATACTACAATCCCCAAAGCAAATTGATCCAGTAATCACTGGTTCAAAAATAAATCACTTAAATCAACTTGATATTTTCGAAGTTTCAGAGAGTCAAGAATCAAAAATGTTTTCTCTGCTGTTTGCATATTACACCTGCTGGCAGTTATTGCTTGTATGTTGTCTCCCAGAATTGGATGAGTTTGTGTGGGCAGGTTTTTTCTTTACCCATTGTCTTCATGCTGTTACTTTTTTTCTACATGGACCCTCAAATAAAAAAATTTAGGGGACAAATCAGTATATGCTTTTTTGTTACAGAACATGCACCAATATCAACAATAGTTCAGAGGATATTTTCTACTGAGGAGGAGATATTCAAAACATGATGACTTTAAATGAAAGCTGAGTGCTTAAATAACCTTTGTGCTTATGAAAATCATCCCCAAAACTGTTCATACCAAATAATTTAATTTTTGTGGCACTCTGACTTTAAAATGGTTATAAAAATGTGATGGAGTTAATGTAATGCCTAATGGAAGACATTAATTGCAGGAATCAAAGTAAATTCATCATTTCATATATAGATGTTTCTTTTTTAGCATATTCAAATCTAAAAGAAATCCCTCCTTCTATTGTCCTGTATGATGTCCTCAAATTTCTTACAACATAAATTAAGTGGGATAGGTACAAGATGCACAAATATAATCTAACTGAAGTAAGATGTTCTAGTTTATTTCAAGCTACCAATTTAATCCATTTTAGTTAACTGTGGGAAAATAATATATGTACAATAAAGATTACAGAATGATGGGGGCTGGAAGGGACCTCTGGAGATCATCTAGTCAAACCCTCCTGCCAAGGAAGGTTCAATTAGAGAAGCTCATAGAGGATTGCTTCCAGACAAGTTTCGAATGTCACCAGAGATGGAGACTCTACCACCTCTCTGGGGATTCTGTACTCATGCTCTATCACCTCAAAGTAAAGAAGGTCCTCCTCATGTTTAGATGGAACTTCTCATGTTCAAGTTTGTGTCCATTACATCTTGTCCTGTCACTGGGCACCAGTGAAAAAAAAGAGTGGTCCCATCCTCCTTACACCCACCCTTTAAGTATTTATAAGCATTGACAAGATCCACTAGATCTTATCTTATAAAACAGGTAAGAATAAAACTTATCAGTGAAGATCATCAGAATTTTTTTTTTTGCTGCTTCCATGAAGAAAATGGCAAAATTCAGCAACATACTTGAACGATGAATGCAGAAGCCTACTGATACGGCTACTTGAGCATATTTGGCTTATAAGAGCTTAAAGGCAGGTCTGTCTTTGTCCAGTCTATGGATGGCTTCCTAGAAATCTTAATTACTGTAGGCAAGAACAAAGGACTGGATCAACTCTACAAAGTACTTCTGTACTTACTGAGTTAATAGATGAAAGAAAAGGGCAGAACATGCGGAAAATCAAGGAGTGAAAAATGATTGACTCAGGCACTGTGAAAAGCACTATCTAAGAGTGAGGAATCAGGCTGAAAAGTTGGAAGGTTAGAAAATAAATCCTTCATCTTTTTCATCACTTCAGTCTCATCCTTAATCCATAGAACATAAAAAGTCAGAAGCTTGAGACTATTATGCAAAAAAATAGTAACAAACTCATGCAAATTCTCCAGAGTCGTAAAGGAAATCAGGGACAGACAGATAGGATGAAGAAAAGAAATTGTTTTGATTATGATATATATTTTAGTCCTTGCAGCTATATTACTATCTATGTATCAAGGTGATTCTGCTATATATATTTGTTCAAGGACTCTTTTGTTTACTTTCACAGTTTTATTATTTTTGTATTCTCATTTTCAGAAAGGAAAACGAAACAAGCAGTAACATTCATAGAAAAAGTGACCTTGTTCTGTAAGTATTTCAGGGTATTTTTACTAAGAGTAACAACACCAGCCCTGTAGATTACACCACCAAATTGTGAAACTTAGCTCAGTAAACTCATAACAGCTCCTGACAGTTGAAATAAATAAAAAACAAAACAAAACACAAAAAAAACCCCAAAACAACACCACACACACACACACACACACGCACACACAGCAAACCACCCAAAAAACCCACCAACCCAATCTCCTTTGGACTTTCTTTATTTTTTCCCTGTCCCTGTTGAACAGGTGCACCAATTACAAATGTCTGAAGGGTGGGTGTCAAGTAGAAGGGCAGGGACAAGTAGAAGGGGACAGCCTCTTTTCAGTGGTGCCCTGTGATTAGATGAGAGGTAATGGTAGCAAGGTGAAACACAAGAAGTTCCACCTCAACATGAGGAGAAACTTCTTTACTGTGAGAGTACAGAGCACTGAAATAGGCTGCCCAGAGAGGTTGTGGAGTCTCCTTGTCTAGAGACTTTCAAGGCCTACCTGGATCTGTTCCTTTGTGGCCTGCCCTAGGTGCTCCTGCATTGATAGGGGGGTTGGACTCCATGATCTCCATTTTCACAATGTCTGGAATCTCATATATAGCACTAGTACAAGTAATCCTCCTGCAAATGAAGGAAAATGCTTTAAATTGTGTGTTTGAAGAAGTAAATCTCATGCAGAATCCTGGCAATTTTAAGACCCTACAGTATGTTAGGAGAATTGCGCTAATATTGTTTTCAACCAAATTTGTCCACTTTTCAATCATGTAAAGGGAAACATGTCACTTTGCAGCTTTTTTTTTTTTTTACTAAACAATGCTCTGCAAGAATATGAATCTTTGTGGGAAACCATGTGTTGTCCGTACTGATTCAGCAGTCCTTGTGCAGACACCTACTGCACTTCCAGTTCAAGGGCAACTGCACCTGTTATGTGATCCTTAAATTTCTTATCATATACAAGTAGCAGTTAATTTATAATTGGACATTATTTCAATCTGAACAATTTGTTGTTGTTTATTACTCATATACGTTCAGATTAATAGAAAAAGAATTAAAGCCTCTATTTTACATTATGTGCATAGAACATTGCTGCTAAAAGGTACTTGCATATTCTCCCAAGACAGGTTCTGACACAGTAGTTTTCTTGGCTGGTGTCAGTGTGATGCATGCACAACAATTTGGAAAATGCTGCCAATTCCCTTGCTTCAGAAGATTCAGCTGACACATCTGAAGCATGAGGAAACTTAAACACCTGCTCAAAGATGAGAAAAATCAAAGGGAAATCATGGCAATTCTTGTTTTTTTACTATCAGCTCTGGAGAATGTGTACATTATTTAAAAAAAAAAAAAAAAAGTGATTCCCCTGACCCACAAAGCAAAGAAGAGCATCTTGAGCAAAATAAATAGAAATGTGGATGAAATTTATTGTTTTTCTGATGTTGACACAACTGTAAAGGCAGTGTCATTTTAAAAACATAATATAGTAGAAATTAATAATTTCTGCTCAGCTTTGGAGACGAGTTTGATGTAATCAGACCTAAAAGTATTTCAAGAAATCTGTGTGGAAATGGGCTTTTGTTTTGAAGTGTAAAGCTCTGGGTATGAGGGAAAATTCAAATGTCAAAGATTCGAGTTACAAAAACTGCTAATGAAAATATACCTCTACACAACAAAAGGTGTGGAAAGCAGTAGTCATCTACTATTGAAAACATAAACAACATTTCCAAAGCTTAGCAGCCTGGTATTTTGTGCCTGATCTATGCCTCCTACCTATTAGCATTGCACATTCATTTGGTTCTGTTTAGAAAAATTCTGGGCAAAAGATAAATTTCAGCTTGATCATGAACTTCTGAATTTATTTTACTTCAGTAAAGACAACTGTGAAAATCACAAAATAATGCTTCTGGTTGCTGCAGAGACAAGAGTCTGACAAAACTGATTTCAGTAAAGACTTGGTGAATTCCACTCTTTATTTTCATAAATATTTTGCACTTCTAAAAATCTTGCAACTTTATTTTGAAGGCTCAATTACAGTAAATATGTAGGGAAACCATAATTAAACTTCAATGTTTTTTCTTCATAAGATTTTCAGCTTGACTTAAAGATAGGAACCACCAAATGATTCAAGGAAGTATAAAAATGAAAGAAAAAATATCAGTTGCAGTATATGTCAGCATGAATAGCTCCAAATAAATGTCGATTTCAGATGTCAATTTTCATTAAAACTAAAGCTGAATGGTAGATATGATTGACAGCTTCCATTATCAGTTCTAAAAATTCACATAACTTTATTTGATAGTCATCAGTATGAAAAGTAATGCATATTATATTATTACTTCCATCTGAAATACCATTCAAGGATGTTCCAGAAATAATGGGTAGGTAACAGGCTGGCACCCTGTATGGACCCATGTGTTAGAATCACATTCTCCCTCTGCTATAAATGCATTACAAATCTGAATGAAGAAACACTCAAAGGTGGGAAATTATTCTGTCTTCCATTTCATATTTGAAGAAATAGCAAGGGAAAAAGGTTGATGTAACTATGAGTTGCTCATAGTTAAATATGAAGGCCAAGAGAAATTCTCTGAAAAAAAACCCCAGCCAGTACTGATGCAATACTGTAGTGTCAAGTCCCAATTTCCTTTTAATTACTGAGGATTTCTTATGATAATTTCATACTCTACTGTCAATGGTGTTACCAAAATACAGTGAAATATTTGAACCCACTGTATAATTCAAAACTGCAAAGGAACAATCTTCCAGCATTTCCTTGCTCTTTCTAACCTACCCTGATCAAGAAACACACTCTGCTCTGACCCTGTTATTCCTCATATTTTCCTTCATAGTGAGGAAAAATGAATTGCAAAAAGGTTGAGTGCCCATAACCATATGAGGGGGTTTAATGCTGTTTTATTAGCTTCTAGAGCCCTCTGTCAGACAGCTGTATGACTGCTAGTGTGACTGACATGTAACTTCACCAAATACTCTGTCATGACTTAGTGAAAGGGTTAAAAGGTATCTTTGCAATTACAGCTATTGTATCACTATAGAGGTGAGCAATGAAAGAGCACCAGAGAGAACAGAAAAGCATGTTAGTCCCAAATGCCAACTTCGTTTCTAGCATTAATGAACAACACTACAGGAACAGCATCATCTCTTCCTTTCTGCACTTCATTAGAGGAACTCTCAAAAGGCTAGAAGCAGACACAAGAGCTTAAAGAACTTGTGTCTTCGTTCTGTTAAAAAAAAATGCAAAATTATGGCTGATTCTCTGTTCAGCTTATAGTTTATTCATAATTAAATCTGAACTTAAGGCACAGTTGGAGGGAAGTAAGAGCAAAATTTACCACTGAGTAAATATTTCTAAGACACTTGTTAGAAATTCTTCCTGTTTTAAATTAATTTCTGATGTGTTTGTTCCTTGTAGGCTAGTTTTAAAAGAGAATTTTAGTTTACTAGAAAGCAAAACCAAAGAATCCATTAATTTCAAAGGAATCTTGTAAAATACTGACAAAAAAAAAAAGTAGATTTTGAAGTAATGTGATGTTTTGTGTGAAAACCATAATTTGTACCAACTAAGGGATATATTACTGAATACTGTGCTTTTCACAACCATGAACTTTTTCATCCCATCACCTAAAAAAAACTGTAAATGCCTGGCTTTAGCAGGGTCTGTAACAGAACCCAAATTAGAGACCTACCTCCCATGTGAAATCAGTGAAGAAATAAAGGTCTTTGACAAGGAACTACTGGCAGATGCTAAACATGGGGGTCTGTACTCTTTATCCTCGGGAGTTAAGACCCTCAGTTCACTTGATAACACAAGTTCTTTTCTTAAGGATTAATCTTTTCAAAGGGGTCATTTGTTTTAAAAGAGCACCAGACACTAGTAATATACAACTTTCTGTAATATCACTCTGGTTCACATGCTGTCTGGCATCAGTGAGTAATATTCGCCAAGAAAAATCTTTGTTACATGTGGAAGAAGTCTGAAGACTGTTAAGAATAAGCTCTTGAAATTGCTCAGAATCAGAAAATTCTGATTCAACGAATTGCAGGTTTTTGAGACAATCCATGTAATAAAAAATCTTGACTGAAAATTATCAAAGTCTTTCTTTATTAAAAAGATTGGAATAATTTGTATGTATTTTTATTATTAATATGACAAAAAAAGTTTTAAAAGGCACCTGTTGTCTATCAAATGCAACATTAAACATGTTTTCCACATACCTCATGCATCGTTGATGTGAAATGTTCATAATACAAAGCAAGCAAACTTATTGAAGGAAAACTTCATATGGGACAGATTGTCTTCTCAGCAAGTTTACTGATAACATGAAACTGGGACCAATGGCAGGTACACCTGAAGTCTGTGCTACCATCCAGCAAGACTTGGACAGACTGGAGAGATGGGCAGAGCAGAACCTAATGAGGTTTAACAAGGATAAGTGCAGAGTCCTGCATCTGGGAAAGAATAATAAAGTACACCAATACAGACTGGGAGGTTATCTGCTGGAGAGCAGCCCTGTGCAGGAGTCCTGGTAGACAACAATTTCTCCATGGAAGAGCAATGTGCCCTTGTGGCCAGGAAGGCCAATGGTATCCTGGGGTGCATTAAGAAGAGCGTGTCCAGCAGATGGAGGGAGCTTCTGCTCCCCCTCTACTCTGCACTGGTGAGACCTCACCTGAGTATTGTGTCCAGTTCTGGGCTCCCCAGTTCAAGAGAGACAGGGATCTGCTAGAGAGAGTCCAATGGAGGGCTACAAGGATGATTAGGGGACTGGAACTTTTCTCATATGAGGAAAGGCTGAGACACCTGGGGCTCTTTAGGCTGGAGAAGAGAAGACTGAGAGGGGATTTGATAAATGTTTATAAATGTATGAAAGCTGAGTGTCAAGAGGAAAGGGACGGCTTCTTCTCACTCATTCCCTGTGAAAGGACAAGAGGAAATGGATGTAAGCTGGAGCACAGGAGGTTTCACCTTAACATGAGAAGGAACTTCTTTACAGTAAGGGTCACAGGGCACTGAAATGGGCTCCCCAGAGAGGCTGTGGAGTCTCCTTCTCTGGAGATTTTCAAAACCCACCTGGATGCGTTCCCATGTGACCTGTGCTAGATTGTATGATCCTGCTCTGGCAGGGGGGTTGGACTTGAAGATCTTCAATGCCCCTTCCAACCCCTGATATCCTGACTTCCTGTATGTATGTGGAACTGAGGAACACTAATGTAAAGTAGTTTCTCCATCAATCCACAGCACTGTTAAATTTAATAGTTAATTTAGCAGTTGAAGTTTTGGAATTTCCAGAAAAACCTCTAATACTCTTTTATGCTTAGAGAAGCTCTAACACTCAGACAAGATTTTCTGAATTTAATGATTTATTCTAAGTTGTGAATGCACACTGGAGAAGTTTCTCTACAGATTTGGTTTTCTTTTTCCCCTAAAATCCCCAACTATTTGTCCTCCTGATGCAATTTTGAAACTTTATCAACAATGAGATTTTTGATCTTGGCTAACCACAGGAGCTCTAACTTCCAGGATAGCTAACTCTTTCTAGGAGAGGTCTTAAATAACAAATATATTAAAGTATAAGTTGTGAGGCCTTGTTAGTTCTACACCCTTTATCACTACATCTTCCCTACAGACAGTGTGAGTAGAGATAGACATAAGGCCAGAGTGACGTCTCAGATACACTGGGCATTACATCTTACTATTAATGCTTGCAAAGTTTCAACCTTTCACTCTGATTGAACTTTACAGTTCATTTAACAGTATAATTAAAATTAGATCCCAGTGTTTCTACCCATTCTTTATCTTTTTCCTCTGCACTTTAACTGCTATACCTTTTTCACTTTAACCACAATCTGTTAAGATTTTATAATTTTTTTCTTCTTCCACCTTATTCTGTTTTTATCTATGCATTCACTCCAGAATTTCTTCCTGTCTGGAAATAATATATCCTGAAATGGATATATTATTATTCTGCCTTCTTATGCTCCCCTTCAGTAATAATACCCTACTAATCCCTTTCTCTCAACACCCACAGAGTCCACCTTCATAAAATATCTCAACTCTTTGTTCCTTTACAATAAATTAACAATTCCCATTCCACCAATTTTGTAATCTGTCATGATCTTTTTAATTTTCTTCCTTCTACTCACTTGCTTTCTCTGAAACCTTATCCTGTCTACCATTTGCCACTGAGGTACTTAAGAAACCTTGTCCTGTCTACCATTTGCCAGTGAGGTACTTAACTTGTACCACCTCACCCATTTGGTCCTGGTAGAGCCATTGGTATAGTCCATCGCATGCAGTCTCCTAAGCATTTTTTTTTTTTTAATATACAGTCTCATCACTCTTCTTCTGCAATTTTGATTCTTCTTCTTGTTCTCCGTTGCCTCCCTTTCTTTAGCAATGAACCTGAGCTGGATGTAGATGAGCTCTTTGCCATCACTGTGTTTCCTCTCTCTGGAAGATGTTTTTTCTCAGTTGTCTCTGTCTTTTTCTCCCTCACTCATCACACTACCAGAGCCACTACTTTGTCACCCTCCCTATCTACTCTGAGCTCTCTGGGAGTCCTCTAATGTTCTTCTCTCTTTCTTTTGCTCACAGTTGTGTTGGCAAGAATCAGACAATTCTCCCTCTTTTCTTCCTTCCCTCAATAATTCTACTATTCTGTGACAGCAGGTGAAGGTGGTGTAAAGCTAACATTAGCTCCATCAAGGAATCCTTTGCTCTTTCAGGTGTTCAAAACAGACTGATGAGGCACTGAGAATCCGCTGGTGATGATAAGAAGTAGAATTTTTTCTTCTGGTAGTTGGAACACTGAGGAGCATAGAAAACAAGATAGTGGCTACTTTGCTTAATTGACATCCCTTTAAGAAGTCACAGGAATTCATGAAGTACATGAAAAGAAGGCTATATTTACAATGCTGTGCCGATGTGACTTTAGTTGTGAGGTGATTAATTAGCATGAAAGAGGCATAAGCAAATCGTTGAGCACAGTTTTGTAACAAAGACATAAAATATTTATGATAAAGGGTTCACTTTTAATTTCTAAATCTTCCTTCAACTCCTGCTTCAGGTTGTTATTTCTTATGCAAGTAATTTCTAGCAATAGAAACGAGAGTTTACCATTTCAAATGAAAAATATAACTTCAATATGAAAATGGACGCATCCCTCAGAATAACAGGCACTGCAGAAATGTGCTAAGTAACCTCAGCTGCAACAGAGAGAGAACCTACTACCTTGTGGGGTCAGCTGTTGCTGAGTGGAAGAGCCATTGATCTGATAGCAAGAGCCAAGCTCAGAAGGAAGGATTAAAGGTCCCTGTCCTCTGACATTATCCTACAGATGTCTCAAGGTGCCCTGGGTTATGTAGCACAAAATTCTACTTCTTGAGGAGCAAGACTGAAATCTTGACTGGGGGTTATGAAATTGTGTTTAGTCAATAAGCCAGATAAAGATGATTTCTCCAGACAGTCCAACAACCTAACTTAGCTCTCTTCTGGATGAACCACTTCCCAGATAACTTAGCTTCTACAGCCAGTTGATACTCTCAGCAAACACTATTAAATAATGTCCAAAATGAAGTGGTAATTTCAGCAGCATCCTAGCAATATTTTATCAAGCTGTTATCACAAAAGTGTTTCTCCTTACCAGAGCTGGTATGTGTTTGCGTACCCATGTTAATATAAGGTTTCATTCCTTCTGAGGATCTGATATGCATAAGCTGGGAAGATAACCTGCCTTGATTCCATTCTGTTGAGACATGTATTTTCTTGTGATAAATTTAGTGATACCACATTTTTCATTAAGCAGAATTTAAAGAAAGCAGGGGAAGGAGCAGGCATAGAGGAAAATCCAAGGATTTAATGCTATCAGAATAGATCTTAAAATACTAGTTAACATCTCTTATTCTCAGCTATTTTTCACTACATAGAAGGTGGGATCAGGAAAATGCAACAGAAAAAAAATATGGTTTCTGTGCACAGTTCATTCACAGATTACTATGGGAAAATAATAAGGCGTTGGTTCCATGTTACACTCAGTAAGATTTGACATCTCTTGCAACTTTATTATCAAAATGCTCCAGTGGGCAAAGGATATTTCCTCATGAAAGTCATAACAAGATAAGCAGCTGTTTTCTCGTCTTGATTCCACTCACAAACTACTAAAAGAAAAAAGAACATGAAAATTACAGTTATTTTGAATTAGGTTCACCAAACAGATGTCTTCATTGAAAGAATCAAAAAGGCAAAGAACACTTGCATGGTTTAAAAAAAAAAAAGAAAATCTTTTCCCTCCCTTCACTTCTGATATAATAGACAGGAGTTGTTACCACTTTGCATTAAGTATTATTGTGAGATTATTTACAACTTGATTGCTTCTTGACTTTTAAAGTGTTCTTCCAATGGGTGAAGCATTACAGGAATGAGACAGGAGATATGAATGATATGGCAACCTACTACACTGTTTCAAATACAGAAGTCACATATTTTCTGTGTCTTACATGGTTCCAGTCTCTGACTTTATTCTGCATTATTTACAATCATCATCAGGATTTAAAGAGAAAACTGCTAGATTGTGACATGTAGCAGTATTTCAGCTTTAATTACAATCATAGAATCATCAAGGTTGGAAAAGACCTTTAATGTCGAGTCCATCCATGATCGCACACTGTCACAAAATATAGACAGGTTATCCGAGCAAGTACAATATGTATCAATAAGAGTATTTAAAAGAAATCAGAACATAGAAAAAAAATATTTAATAATATTGTGGCCCTTTAGACTGTTAAAATGTGTTAATTTGATTGTTCATGATGTCTCTGTACTTCAGGAGTCTCACATTTATTTAAGAACAACTGCCATGCTTCTAAGCATTGCCATTTACAACCTGAGTTATATTTCTAGTTGTCTTACTAGTCCATGTAATATATTTTCAGTAAACGAAGTAAGGTTATTTTCTCCTTTAAGAAAAGGTGAAAAAGGCTTATTTCCTTTTCCACTCCTTCTTCACACTACCTAGAACAGGAAAATCAAATTAAGGAAATGAATGCAAAATTACTGAACATGTCAAATGATACAGAAAAACAATAGATAAGATAGTTACAGCAGATTACCTGCCATCTGTAACTAAAAATAAAATATAGAAGAGCCTCTTCTACCTTACCTCCATTATCTGGATGACAGATAGGCACATACATTTGGTTTCTGGTTTATATTTTAAGCATTTTGGAATAGAAAGGGTGAAGGCCAGTTTTTTCAGAACACCAAGAAAGTGACAATTAATTTATAAAGACATATTGACTTTTTAGGAGTCTTTTTTGAAAAAAAAAAAATTAATGCAAGGAACATGGTGCTTGCACTAACATTACACAATTTTACTGTTTTTTAAGAATATCTGAGCTTCTGGCATCACCTCACAGAAACCACCCCTGCAGCCCCCCCTCCTCCCCCACTACCAAAACCTTGCCACAGAAACCCAATACAACAACTTACAGTATTCAGCTCTCCATTTTCTATTATTAAGCAGGATGCTGAATGCAGCAGAAGAATATCAAACAAAGCAATGATTCAGCAGAGAAAGTAAGCACATTTGTAAGTTACCAGGACTATTCAAGGACGTAAAAGACCTGTGTGTGCGTAAATTCTATAAAGAGGCAGGGTCAAAGGTTCTTAAATATACATTTCCTCTTGGTTAAATGTAAAATAATTTATATAACAATTCCTGTGTGGATCAATTAGAAAAATAAGATTATTATGAGATTATTTTAATACTTCAGACTCTTTTTACTGCTTACTGATTGAGTTCCCAAAATATATAGTCTGATTAGTATATAGAAAAATAAAAAAAGCACAGTACTTTATTAAACTATTTGTAGTGTATATATGTATTTTAAGATAGTTGCATTTTTAGTTATTCTTACTGTATTCTTAGGGAAAATTCCTTTTGTCAGTGCAGCACCGTCAGCCTGAAAAAAATCTCCAGCTGAATTTTGTCAGTCATCCAGCTACTAGATCTTGTGACTTAAGTTAGTTATGAAATTCATTTATATTCCAAGGGGCTTATTCACAAATTTTTAATGAAATTTCTATGCCAAAACTGTACAGAATTTATTTATTTTTCTTGCCATTTGTCAGGGTCAAAGAACAAGATTCTGAAAAACTTGAGGTTTTCTAAAACATTCAGAATGCCAAGTTCTTTGGCTTCAGACGTGCATGAGTGAAGCCAGAAAATAGATGGAACTGGCACTTTCAAAATTGCTTAAAAATAGAAATATTATAAAAGTTGCACACATGTGCAATAATAATACTTGTTCTGATGGTAAGAACAGCTTGTACATTGTACTCTTTTTTCTTCCTTTTTTCCTTCTTTAAAGACATAAGCTCAGTCAACCCTCATAATTGTAGGAAACTAATTCATCCATCTCTTTCTTGTCTTCAGAACAGCAAACTGGATCAGCTTCTATACAAAGAAATCTCACCATGCTGAAAGACACTTCTTGAAACAGCAGTGAACATTAACCTCTTGCTGCCTCTGATGCTTACAACAGCTATTGCTGCCAGAAGAATTTTCCACAATTCAAAGTTCCAGTTTCCTTTGTTTTGTCACTGAACTTGCTCATTCACCACGACAAAATCCAGATACTTACCTAAGCAATGTGAACTTGTATTAACAGCCTACAAACTTCATAAATGTTTGGAATGGTGAAATCTTTTCTATCATGAAGGAGAAAAGATGTCCTTGTACTCCACAGAAATTTGTGCTCATTCAGCATTTAACGTGTGGAGTTCATGGGAATGAGATTTGGGCCTTTGACAACATTTTTGTGGCTATTTAGCCAACTGGGTTCTTAAGTAGAAAGATGAATTCAAAAGTGTGTTCTGATCCCCTGTATGAACTGCTCATACAAGACATGACATTTACACTTCATTATATATCTTTATTACCATCTCAAGGGGAAGTGCACAGTTCTACCCCATGCTTTGTGATGAAGGAATGAAAGGAGTAGCAAACCCATTCCTCGGGACTAAAATGTATTAGAATGTGAAGAGCATGGTAAGTATGGCCATACTGATTTCCTCTTTCCTTTTACCATACTAAAATATCTTTCCTTGAATGTCTGACTTCAGTATGCTCCTCTTCACACTATGTTTCTCCTAAACCACAAAATAGAGAGATTTTCCTTCATGGCAAAAATCTTTCTGGAATTATGCAACAGATCCAAATGTTCACATCTGTTTTCCTAATAAAAAATTCAAATAATTAACATAAATCATCTCACCACTTCTGAATTGCAAGCCCATTAATCATTAAAACACAGTAGTGTGATATTCATGCAATACCACAGTGAACTGATGCTGGACACTATTTCATGACACATCCAGTTCTGATTTCTCCTGTGATTTTTTTCACCTGTCCCTTCATAAATCTGTTAAACTACATGCTGCTAACTCTGATGGGTTTTTTTGCTATTTACAATTTGTATTATTGAAGCATTTGAATGTTTTAAAAGTTTGGCTTCCTATTGTGCTACATGTAGTATACAAAATAGTAAATAAAAGCCCACTCACAAAGAGATTATTACAAAGCTGTACATTAGCATTCAGGAAGACCTTTTCTGAAACTATGGAAACAACAGAAGGAGTAATAGATGTCGGGGAAAATTAAAGAGGTAATACGTAGCTTTTAATAATGGATTTTCTCACAGAGTATTTCTGTGGGACCAAAAAAAAGGAAACTTTGACACAAACATATGGAAATATCAGAGTTATACTTCATCACATAACAACAAAAAACTGCAATTGGGATATCTAGTACTGGAATGATAACAGTCCATGGGTGAAGAAAAATTAGAGAAGATGGATGTGCCCTGAAGGAAGCTGCAGCCCATGGAGAACCAATTTTGGAGCAGGCTTCTGGTGGGAAACTGAAGCCTGTGGATATGACCTCACTCAGGAAGGGACTTGTGACCCTGCAGGCAATCTGTTCTGGAAAAGTCCATTCCTGAAGAACTATACCCCATGGAAAGGATCCACACTGGAGAAGTTCTTGAAGAACTGCAACCCATAGGAAGGACCCATATTTGAGAAGTTCATGAAGGATTTCCTGCCATGAACGGGTCCCCACAATGGAGCAGGGAAAAATATGAAAAGGAAGGAGCAGCAGAGGCAAAGAATGATGAACTGACTGCAACCCCCATTCCCTATCCTTCTGTGCCACTCAGGAGGAGGACGTAGAAAAGTCAGGAGTGAAGTTGAGGCCAGGAAGAAGGGAGGGATAGAGGGAAGATATTTACAAATGTATTCTTATTTTTGGTTATCCTACTCTACGATTAACTGTCAATAAAATAAGTTCTGCAAGATGAGTTTGTTTTCCTGTGAGTGATTGTTGAGTGATCTCCCTGTCCTTATGTCAACCTAAAAGATTTTAATTGTGCTTTTCTTCCCCTGTTCTATTGAGAAGGAGGAGTGCTAGAGCAGCTTGATGGGAACCCTGTGGCCAGACAAAGTCAACCCACCACAACATCTACAGTTAATCCTAAATTAGGTAACCAACAACCTTCAGTGATCCTAGAAAAAGTGATGCAGTTATATTATCTTGGTGCAGTACAGCCTTTAGCTTGATTATTGTGGTCCATCTTGTCAATATAATACCCAATTTTTCTGTGATTCACAAGCATTACTTTTCATTTACAGTATTGTGGACTTTAACGTTTAGGAAGTTTCAACTCCATTAAAATACTCCACTACCTTTTCTCCACAGCACAAGCAATCACAAACATTATGAAGTTTATCCTTTCTTCCCTATTTTGCCTCCCCACTGAAATCAGTTAAAGATCTTTGTTCTTATAAAACCTTTCCATGACCAGGGCCAAGGCTATCTAACACTGCAAGCAAAATCCTGGATATAAACACCTTTTCTCTGGCATAGTGGAAATCTGTACAGTGAAAAGGATTATTTGTGTGGAAAACAGAATTTTACACTGACTGGTAGGACTGTGGAGTAAACTCTTTAGAAACTTCAAACTTCACTAGTCCAAGTGCCTTGTAGACAAGTTACTTTACTTGTACACATAAACAATTTTTGTATATTAAAAACATTTCCTTGACATGCAAGCTGATGGAGGATTGTCCTTGTCACTGAAAACTTTAAGGGAAAAGAGCTGGATTTGACAAAAATGTTTATGGACATGTAATGTTTGGATGAAATTTAGATCTCTAACTTTAAAATTCAAACCAGCGCATCACTGGAAAAATGATGGAGCGCCTCATTTCAGAGTAAATCTCTAAGCACTTGGAAGACAAGAGGGTTTTCAGGAGTAGTCAGCATGAATTTACCAAGGGGAAATCATGCTTGACTAATCTGATAGCCTTCTGTGATGTTGTAACTAAATGGATAGATGCAGGGAGACCAGAGGATGTACTCTACATTGACCTTAGTAAGGCTTTTGACAGTCTCCCATAACATCCTCATGGGCAAGCTCAAGAATTGTGCGATAGAAGAATGCACAGTGAAATGGCTTAAGAACTGTATACGCAATGGAGCCCAAAGAGTGGTGGTCAATGGTGCAGAGTCCATCTGGAGACCTGGAAAAGACCTTTAAAATCATTGAGTCCAACTATTAACACAGCACTGCCAGGTCATCACTAAACCATGTCACTAAGCACCACATCTACATGTCCTTTAAATATCTCCAGGGATGGTGACTCTTCTACACCTGTCTTGTAGACACCCAGATCCTTTTAGTGGTAGGATGATCAAAATATAATCAGATTATATTGGTTGATGAAGTTATGAAAGCTGAGGTAGAAATTACTGAGTTCTAAAGTCAACTAGTAAATAATAGCCAAGCAGAATGAAAGACAAAAATAAAAGACAGCAGTTAAACACATTTAATGTTTATTTCAATGCATTTACCCACAGACTTGGTTTGTAATACCGTATTGTATTCTGTTCATGACCCAGAAAAAAAAAACAAACATATCCATATGCTTAGAGAATATATATGCTTAAAATATATATGTGTTCAAGTTAACACCTTGATGTCACATGCTCGGAATCAAATATGTGCTCAAGTCTTTTTCTTGAGGATTAATCACCTAATCTTTCATAGAGAATATTGGGATTTTGAACACAAATGAAAGCAACCAAATTTGTGCTACTCTGACAATTGCCAATAAAATTACTGCACAGATCTGAAATTTAAAATGTTACACTGATGAATGGGCTTGAATTCCAATGTTTTTTTCATGTAGACTAAGTTGTCAGGTTTTTTACACACATGGATAATATATAGGCATTGTTTATTGCATTCATAAAAACATAATGTCTATGAAGATTCAGTGACTGTGACAAACAGTACAGAACAGGTTTGTGACAAACTATTGCTAATGGAAAACTTCTACTAGCAGTATTGTATACAATGAACCATTTTTAGTGAGTCCCAGATGGTTTATTTAATATCACAAAGACAGTGAAGATTGTTCATGAGCTTCTGGGGGGCTTGTATCAGATAACATATTTGAGGGATTTTTATGGTCTGCTTCAATAATTCTACTGACAAGCCCAGCCTGGGAGGATAAGTGAACAAACTCAGTTAATAGTTGCTGTTCTTGTGTCTTCTGTTTCTGTAGAAACCAATTCCCAAAATTTATTGCAGTAAATTTCTTATTTATCACTTGATTTATTTTTAGGCAATCTTGATAACATTTTTTTTCCTAAAAACATTTGTCCACAGTTTGCCCTCAACCATAACCACTTTCAGCCTAATCATAAGGCTGTGTGTTATAGCAATTGCCATGTCCCCTACTGTATGACAATTTAGCAGACTATATAAATCTCTAGATAACAGTTATAAAAAAATATACAAAAAAAAAATATTTAGGAAGCTTCAGAATGTAAATTGAAATAAAAATTACAATCTGCCATAGGTAATAGGGGAAAGTAAATAGACTCTCAACTAAGCATCCCCAGTTTCTCAACAGAATTGTTTTCCACTTTTCACTTTAATAGACCCAATTTTGGGATAAGGTGGTGTAAAAAGCAATGAGTTTCAATTTGACTCATGGCTCCTTACAGCTATAGCTATTTTCTGGGTCCTGGGGCACTATAAATTATGTCTAGGATGGGCACAGAGACAAAGAATACTTTAGTGATGACAGACATTCTCTATCAGAAAAACCTCATTTGGATTATAAGCTGTAAAATGGTGTAAAGGAAGGCTCTGTCATGTTCTGTTGGCTATTCTTATCCTCTTACGCTCAGCAAAAGCTACCTAAGGCAAACTGTGAGAAAGTTTCCAAAAGTGCCATTCAGTGCTTTCTCTAATAGAAAATACTAAGACACGGAAATGTGCTGTTCACAGAATATTTCACAATCTATTAAACTCTACAACCCTTCCAGTTCGTAGATCACTTGAGTTGTTTGTACAAACACTTGGTATAAAAGCAAGTTAATTCAATCTTAGTATGTCCTTGTCCATACCACAGAGGCTATGGAGCTTGTCATTTGCATGAAGTTTCAGAACTGTTGTTATTTAAACCGTGTGTGTAACTGTATAGCTATATAATTGCATGTTATTAAGTAACTGAAATTTTAATTTCAATAAGCATGAGCCTGTTCCACTGTTAAGTTAATATTTCTTTTATGGTAAACAGGTCATAAAGATAGCATGAAGAAAAGTCAACATATACGGTGTGAGAAGAGCTGGAGTATCTTTCAGTGAATAAATTTTGCACACTTGTACCACCAATTTTGAAAGATCAGTGGTGAGAAACCTAGCAAAAGAGTAGTTAAGCAATTCTTCATAGATACAGTTCTCACAGAAATACTGCACATGTGAGGAAATCAATATAACTGATCTGGGATCCAAAAGTGATGCTGAAGAGGGTCATCAAGGCAGCTTACAAGGAGCCTGCAGAGAATAAGGAAGTGACTGACAGAGTGTATCTCTGAAAAGAGTGAAGAAGTCAAAAGCAGAGTGGAGGAGTTCCGCAGGCAGATTGTCTTACAGGGGGAGAAAATCTCCAGAGATACGCTCAATTTGGCTTTGAGAGAAATGTTTTTTTTTTCTAAATAGAAAAGAATAAACAGGTAGATCTTAATAGTCTAATACATTTGTGTAAATGTGAACCAGAGGCCTTGAAAACCTTCCCAGATATACTTCTGTGTGGCCTGCCCTGGGTGATCCTGCTCTGGCAGCGGGGTTGGACTCAACAATCTCCAGAGGTTCCATCCAATGCCTATCATTTCTATAATTCTATGGTTCTCTTGGATTGCAGTAAAATACATATGCTTATGCAGAGCTGACATACTTACTTTTTTTAATTTGGAGGAGGATGTTGGTTAATATCCCAATACTTGTTTCAGTTTTCACAGTATGATGGTTTTCATGGTTATCTGATAATAGTACAATATACATTGCCTTTTATTCAGATCAAATATTAAATAAAAAATGCAAAGCTTTCTTATGGAACAGAACTAAGATGTATCAGAGATATTGCTATGCAGTTCCTTAGCTGTAAAATACCTTCCTTGCCTTTCATACACCTAAGTTATGAATGCAGAGGTTTCAACAGGTCTAGATAGGGAAGGAGTGGGATGTAAGAGACAGTGTTTGCATTTGTAAAAAAGCTGGAGGCATGTGTAATCCAGACAACAGGAGAAGGATTCTTAGAAACAACCAAGGAAATATTTTGTGGTACAACCTGGTAAGAAACTAGTATATAAAAAAATACTACACAATTTAATAGATAGAAAAAGCAAGCCTTGAAATGTGAACTAATAAAGAGTATAATTCCATTAAGTTCATGCTAACTTCATGCTTTTCTGACCTTTTTCAAAGTGTGTGTAAAAGATATACCTGGTAATGTATTCATCAGTTGTTTCCAAACAACAAATAAACAAGCAAACAAACAGATTAACAAACTGATCAGTGAAAATCAGGCAAACAATCAGACATTTCCCCCCACCCCCATATTCTGCCTTGACAAGCACAGAACATAGAATTACAGAGGAAGAAAGCTTAGGAAAACCTTTAATCTAGTACAATTCAACATAAAGAATATCTTTCTGTATAGTGTCTTGTTTTGATTTGGTTTGCTTTATTTTTCCCTTGAGAAAAATATCATGAATAAGGAGTGGCAGGGGAAAAGAATGAGAGACACCAGAAGGGATTGGGGTTTTATGATATGACGGAGGTGACCAAAATGAAATCCTCTATTCTGATTCAGACCAAGAATTTACATCTTTTCCTAGGCGAATGTCTTGAGTCTAGACTGTCATCAGTTTTTGGGCTGAGAAGGAAGGTATTACAGTGTGCATAGGGAACTGGCTATTTACTCATCCATAGTTGTAAGTAAGTTTTAAAAGACAAATTAAAAAAAAAAGTTAAGAAATTTCTTTTATTACAAAACATGTTTTAAAATTTTACAGTGTCTTGCATTTCCTACAAGTGAAACCCTTATCACAAAATGGTTTCCTGTTCATCATGTGAGGCTTACTCTGTCTGTGGTGTTGCAGGTTTTTTATCCTTCTATATCTTTATCTATTTACCATTCTTTATTCTCTCTGTTTCCATTTCACTATACGTACTTTGTGAAAAAATGTAACATTTTTTTTTCAACTGAGTGTATTGTTTGCTATTGCTTAGTCTGGTGCACTACCCTGAGGTTCTATGCACATTCCTGCACATGTCTTTGTAAAGCCAAATTTCATCATTCTTATCTGTCAAGTGAACTATATAGACAATGATAGTAAAGAGGTAAATACTGTATGATAAAAGCATAGTGTAGAGGCAGCAATGATACTGTACTCTTCTAGATATATCTGGGTCTTTTTACAATATTAAAGATGCAGTTGTAATTTTGGCATTTACTTCATTCTAAACGTACCTTCTAAAGGTGCTATTTCTAAAGATATACTGAAAAAAATCACCACAGCACTTCACAAAAAATCAAAAAAAACCAGATCCTCTTTGAATCCCCCTCCATTTTCAAAGAAGATAATAAGTGAATAATCAGTAAAGTTACACAAGTACATATGCAGCATTTTGCTAAAGTCAGTCCCACTTGGTTTTCTAATAGAGGTTTATCTGCAGTCACGTCAGGGAACAGAATAGTGACTGCATTTTCTCAGACAAGACATTATACTCACTCCCCATCTTTGGGCTGGATTTTTTGGCTAAAACCGTATTTATTTGGAAGGTATCAGAAAAGTAGTCCTGAAAAATTGGGCATGGACGAGATGACAGATGACATGGAATACAGGCATGAACTGTGGAGAAAGGGGTTCACAATGCCAGGATTCCTGTAGAGATACCTGGGTTATAAGGACATGTAGTTTGTAACAGTATCTATTAAACTGCTATTCAGTATAAAGGACAAACAAGAAACAAGAAAATAAATGAATCAAGCACACATATCTACAAGCTCTAATGAATAGAAAATGGAGACAGCAACAAAGATCAGAGCTTTCTGGTCACTGTCTGATAGACTGGAGGAACCAGCCACACAGGTGAGTGTCAGCCTTCATGACAAGGAAACAGGGTTATCATGGCTCTGATGGAAAAGAGCAAACCTTCTGCAGGATTTTCAAGGGGGACCTTGTTGTGTGTAAAACTTATTCTGAGATGTTTTAAAAGGATTTTTGGAATATGCTAATCTTACTACAGACTGTACAGGAAGAGCCAAAGACAGTGAAAGAGAAGCCTCACAGTAGATCAAGGAGCAATGTGTGAAATTAGAGGGAGAAGAGAGAAGAAAAGAGGCCATTTGTGTGCAAATGAGCTGATAAGCACTCTTGTCCAAGCCTTGCACCAAATCACTACAGTTTGTTCTACCTTCTATTAAATTCTATTTTCCGTATGGCTTTACTTACTGTTCCATGACTGTTCATGATTTACTAGCGAATCTCAAGCTGTTCTAGTCAGTGAGAAGACCAGAGTCTGGAAAGACCTAAGGCCAACGCTGGAGTTAGGACAGGAGACCTAGGATCTGTGCATGGATTCTGGATGGACTCAAGGCCTGGGATAGAGTTTGAAGGATCCATGGATCAAGAAAGTGCATATATCTTTCACTGAAGTATGAAATGCCTCACTACTGGCTGTACCTGGGAGTAGAAAACAGTAGCCTCCATTTAACAGACCAAGAAGGAAAAATCCCCGGTATCTTAACAGAAAGACTCTTTCCTATTTACTCATCATGATTTAAAAAAAAAAAAATAATTACCAAAGGACTTTAGCATTCCATAAATGAGGTTATATGACAATGCAATAGACAAAGACAAAGGCATAATTTGTGTTACAACATTTTTAAAATAGAAATTACAGCTGCAGACTGCCATGCAAACTGACTTCAATGGCTCTGTTTTGCTTTGAGGCAGAGGCAGTAACAGTTTTGTTTCAGAGGAGTAGTTCCTCTGGGTGTCCAGCCACTGGGTTACATGGCACATTATTGTACATGTGTTCTTTCTCTTGTGCTCCAGTGTGGCTCCTTTGAGGCTAACGTGACACAGCTGTTTTCTGAACCTGCTTATATGCCTCACCTCAGAACTGGGAAAATTTGAAAAATACAAATCTCGTCAAAAGGGAAGGAAGGTAAGCAGTGACAATTGCACACTGGGCTTTCTGTTTGCTTGCTTATTTACAGGAGATGTCTATAATTGGAGATTGGCAAAGTCTGCCCACCAAAAAAACATTACACAGAAATGTCTCTAACTTTGCTTTGTACCAATTTTTCAAGTGACACATCAGACCTGATGTCCTTCTAATGAAAACAGAGTTTTGGCATTTATTTTAATCATAAAATATGATAAATGTGTACTAGCATATATTTCCCTAAAGGACAGGAAGTATGTATTATCAGATGATCAGAGATGGGCTCACTAGACATGTCATTTGGTATGCTTCAAAACATTCATTTAGATAGTGTAAATTGTGTAAATGAACACAATTATCACCGCAGCTAGTTAATGATAATACAGTAAAAGGTTATGCTCTTGTATGACAAGTTCCTTTTGACTAATAATAGCTATTGTTCTATAATTTCACAATAAGAGAATGAAGTGCAATTCCTGCACTGAATTGAAGGGATTTGCTGATGTGATTTAATATTAGGCTTTTAATTTGCATTTTCTCTACAGACTGTCATGAAAATTTAGTAGTAGTAGCTGAAAAAAAATCCATTAACACTACTCTTCACAATAGTGACTGTTAAAATCAGTAAAACGTAGGTATTTTAATCAGCTATTAAAGATGGCCCATTTAGTCTGAATGACTAGAATTTGAGAAGACAGATTTAGACAATATTTGGTTTAAAGGAAAGATGGGCTCCATCAGGAAAACATAAAATATAAAAACTCCTAAATATAGTATATGCTGTCTGGATACTTATATATGTGTTCAGCCACATAGATTAACCCCAACCTATACACTCAGCACCCACACAGGCACAGGCAGCATTAACAGCCTCATCCTGTTTCCTCTCTCTGGCTGAGTAGGATGGAGGGTCACAGGTGAGAATACACATACTTCCAGGAGAGAATACATGTACACACACATACAGTTGCCCCCAACAGCTGGATTCAGATACCCAGTTTGCCCAGCAGCTGCCCTTGGATCCCAGCCTCCCTAGCTTCTGGCACCTCTGCATGTTTCCTCATCCTGTTTCCTCTCTCTGGCTGAGTAGGATGGAGGGTCACAGGTGAGAATACACATACTTCCAGGAGAGAATACATGTACACACACATACAGTTGCCCCCAACAGCTGNCTGGCTGGTACTCAGACATACCCATATTTATACATATCATGTACAGATCTGATCAGAACTTCCCTGGTCCCCGGCATACACTCACCCATAGTCTCATCCTTGGAAAAAACCTTCAGCTCTCTGTCCATGTCACCTGCTCACAGCTCATCTGGATAGACCACAGTCAGCACTCACTTGCATATCCACACTGGCTCCCAGTACTGCATTGCAAACACATAGGCTCTGGCCCTGATCTCACCTGCAGATGGCATGTGATGTAACTCACTGGGATCTCTCTGATCACTGGCTCCTAGACACATGCACCCTTCAGCCTGCAGTTCAGCCCAGCAGCTGTAACCATGATCTGCACTTGCCCCAGGCTGGCAGCAGCTGCACATGGGCCCCTGTGACCCCTGAGGGTGCAAGGCCAGATAGGCCACTATTTACATAAGACTAACTCATTTGGTTCTTCGATATTCTATTTTAACACAGTCGTTACTCCCCAAATAATCTAAATCTATCCCACATCTGTCTTCTTCCCTAAACATACCATAATGAATCTTGTGTAATCCCAAAAAGCTCTTCCCTGGCATCTCATAACACATTCTACACCTCAGGCAGCACACACACACACTCACGTGGGTGCGTGCACCAGTCCATAAGGGGATATGGACCTGCTCCTTTTGGATCATCATGGTGGATGTCATATCTGGACACTAGGACTGTGGCTTTCCTGAGGCAGCCCTTAGTTTGGGTTCCTTTTCTTCTCTTCCTGTGAAGATGGGGGTTTGATGGCTCTTGCAGTGAGCCTGGGAGAAGCTGGTGCAGGGTGCTATTTCAGGTGCTCCATCTACCATTGTCTCTTTGGTTCTTTGTGGATGTGTAGATGAGTTTTTACACCATGTAACATGACACAGTCAATACAATCTTTGATATTTAAAATATGTATTAAAAGTAGATATTTTATTTAGAAAGTAAATGTTTTACAGAAATGAAACTTAGCAAAAGCTTATTTCATTCAATATACTTGTATTATTTCTAGACAAAACACAACTTCAAAGGGAAGTCAGCCTGAAGAATAAAGAAGTCAAGACATTTCTTTTTTGATTTAACATGAAAATTATGAACATAATCAAACAAATAGCCTATCACTATCTTCAGATATAAAATGTCCTATACTTACTTAGTCTACTGAGATCCAAACCAGAGAATTTATTTCAGTCAGTTCTCTACATTATTCAATGTCTTCTGTGCTGCTTTAGTACTAACAACACCACTTCTTGCAGAAAATGTGTGTCTCAGTCTCACACTGACAGCTCTTAAATGATGCTTTCACAACCTGGTTGAGAGATGAGAATTAGGGGAAATTCCTGTTAATTTCAAAGATATCAGCTAAAATGGTTGAAGCTAATCTGGCATCTGACTGCAGACAGTGGGCTATAACATAGTTAGATACCTTGAAAACACCTGAACTGCAGCAAAACTTGTTTGTACCTGATGTACAGCCATGGTCACACATCATCCCAGAAGAAAACTGTTGTGAAAGACAAAATCCATGTAAGGAGCAGTCATAGAGACAAGGACTGCTTTTCATAAGCCTCCATAATTTTTTCAGATGTGAATTTTCACTCACAAAGAGAACTCTGAGGGCAACACCATGCAGACACAATATTACATTGTCACACAATAAAACCAGAATCCCTTTGAAAATAATTTTTTCTCTATCAGCTACCAGGAAGCCATGTTACTGAATCCAGCAAATCTACTGAGATTCTCTTGAGAGCTTTTCAGGGAAGCCAACAGAACATAATCTTCAACAGCCTTCTCTGCCTTAGCTTCCATCTGTCCTTGATGTACTTTTCCTTTGAGGCCAACATCAGGTAGTACATTCCTACTCTCTCGTGCTGAACCCTTTGAATCATGTTTATTTTCATTGCTATCTTATAACCTTCTATCAGTCTTATGATGACGTTTTGAAATCCACTAAAACAATTTTCTAAACTGTTGTAAGACTTTGCACAAAATGAGAGTGTGGTGCATTATTATTTTTCTTGCTCCTTTTTGCTGTTTGATTGTTGAGGGTTTTTGTAGATCTCAGATTTGTCTCATATTATTATATTTTCCATCACAAAAATAAATAGTGAAGACAGCTAAACTTATCTGGAAGTTAAATTAAAACTACTCACAGAACAGATATACTTGTAACTGCTAACAAAAACATAAAATAATCTCCTGGAGATATTTCATCTCTGCATGAAACAGCATAGATGCTACTAGTAGGAGAATCTCTGTTTTCAGGTGCACCTACAGAGCAATTTGGCAAGTATTCTTTCTTCTCTGCCTGCTCTTTTCTAGTAAAAGAATTGTGAACACAGCCGTCCAAGCACACATGAATAAAAGGTATTATAAGTTCATTAATTAATATTGGCAATATAGAGAAGTTTGTGAAAAAGGCACAAATACATAACAGAGGAGAGAATAGCAGATGAATTTTACCATATGGACAAGATTGGTTATGCCACAGTTGCATGTACTTATCTCAGAATTTTAAGTGTTTTATTTGTTAAAATATGCACATCCCAGATCTTACAAGGCAACGAATGCCTACCATCTTTAATGTTTGCTTCCAAGTCTTTCTTTTCTATAAACTGTTTAAAGGGTTTGTAATCTGGTTCCCTCGTTATGATGGCCCATGACTTCACTTTCATTGCCAGTTGAAAGCTGGAGTATTGTTTCCTTCAACATTACTGTCACTTAATTCACATGAAACCCATAGAGCACCTTCATTGTTATTACATAGAAACAATTGCCTGGTTCAATAGATAGGATTTAAGTAGCTACGTCACCTAGATTCAGGTAGGCATGATGTTTATCTGCAGAGGTTGCTAAGTGCTTAAATGCAGCAACATAGAGTTGCATTTCCTATCAGGACATATTAATCCACACAAATAAGCTACTAAAAAATAATTTATTTGATGTGCATTAAAAATGCAATTTATGTAATCAAAATCAGCTGGCTAAAATATCAAACTGTGATAGTGCACTATTTGGTGAGTAGAAAGTTTCAGGGAATATCCCAGTTTTACAAGTGTGAATGGATGAAAGTGAAAGCTGAAAATATGTTCTGATATCGAAGGATATGTGTTTAGGATTTAGTTTAGCAAACCTTTTACTCTAGTCCTTCACCTGTCTTCATTCCTAGAACCAATAACATCCAATTAAGTCCATTGAGATCACATGGAAGAGTTCACTGAGTGTGAGATTTCAAGAAGTAAAAAGATTGTTTAAAACAAAGTAAAACTCAGCTGTTCTGCAAGGACCAAAAAATAAACCATCAGCAAAAATGAGTCCAGTTTGTAATTCAGCAATAAGTCTATATTATAATAGTTAATATTTTAGGGGAGTTAAAAATGAATTCAAGAAATCCAGAAGCAATTTTCATGGATTGCCCAAAAAGACAAACCTGAGCATTCATATTTCAAAGTACTTCTCATATTCCCAATACTTTTCTGAACTTGCTTGTTCAAAGCCTCTACATACTCTATGTTGTCTCGTATCAAAGATTATTCTGGACAGATGTTGACAGGTTACACATTGGTTGATTTTAGAAGTAAGAAAACCAATCATTATAATAGCTTTTGAAATTAATTGCTTGCAGCATTCATGCAAATGGTGCATTTGTGGCTCAAGTAAATCACTCTTTGCTTGCTTAGTTTCATATCCTTTTGGAGATGGCTTCAGTCCATGGCTTCAACCCCAAAATATAGCAATGACAGTACAGTTATTAAAAGTAATACCATGTCTTGGAATCCTAGTAATAGAAAACTCAACAACTGGTGCTTCATATCAATAAACTAGACAGAAAGTTCATCCACAGTGGAAGTGAATTACCTGAGAAATTGCATTTCACAAACAATCCTGTCTGAAATTTTGGCAGCCTATGGTCAGTCAACAGCTCATTATTATTAGGTATACCCCAAAAGATAATATCCAGGAATATTTTAAGGAAAGGCAAAGCAGAGACTTTGCATTTCCTAAAGAAGTTTAAAAAATATATTGTCAGCTTTCTTATTCCCTCATTATAAACCTCTGTTCAACACTGTGCATGACTCTCTTCTATGACACTTCTATAATTAAAATTAAAGTGTCCACACAGATAGTTTCATGATTTTTATTCCTAAAATATAGTAGAGGTGCATGTGTTTGTGCATAGAATTATCATTCAAATGATTCTGTAAATATGCATGTGAACATTTTATGGGTCAAATCAAACTTGCAAAGAGAACATGGTTCTACATGTTATAGTTTAAACAAAGCTTTTCATCCTTATGAACAGTGGAAATGCTGGAAATTGTGGATTTGATCCTCCTAGATGACCCATATATGGGGAACGAAGTCACAAAACCCCAAAAGAATCATGCTTGCAGCAAAGTTAAAGTTAGGGCTGTGTCTGCATTAGGAAGAAGTGCAGCCCAGTAGCTGCAAATCTTTATAGAGAAACAGTACTTGGGAGTTTGGATTCATGCTATGTGACTTTCAGGGATTGCTATTTCAGACTAATGTGGTTCTGACTCTGAACTGAATTCCTGTTTGTGGTTGGATCACAGGACAACATATGCTTATGGAAAAGAATCCCAGCTTGTGTGATCCTGGATTTCTCCCAGTGGGAACCAATGCGTGGAACTGGAGGTGACAGAGAATGTCAATTGAAAAATTCACTCCTGAATTAAGAAAAAATCCTAATACAAATGCAAATGCACCCTTAATGAAGCAGATGATAAAGCTCACTAGAAGAAGGGTGTCTTCATTGGTTGCCCAATCTGAATTGGTAGACCCCTTTCAAAAAGATAGTCCAAATTAGAAGTTCAAAGAGAAGAAAAAGCTTTAATTCTTGTTGATAAGGCCAATTTCACTTTGCATGCATAATAAAACATGAGCTGGAACAGTGATTGGATATAAAGTCACTCTCTTCTTAGAGAAGTGTGGTAAATTAAATATTCATTATGCAAAAACAGTTGTTGTTCATACGAATCAAGAATAAAATGTCTTTCTCTTTTCTCTTTCTCTCTTTATTTATTTATTTTAATGTTCTAACCAGGCCACAGAATTACTTGGTAAATATCCAAGTTTACTGCACAAGGTGAATTATCTTTAACAGGACAGACCAAGAGTAACTCATTGAAAAACACCTGAGGGATTGGCACTTTAGGCTCTTCAGACTTAAAATGCAGCACCAGTAATAGGAGAGAATGGTATTCCCAAATTCAGGCACAGACTATAATTCAATGGCTTGACCACTTTACCTACAGAATGGAGGTGGACTCAAATTCTCTTCAGCAGAAAAGCATTTGAATCACAGTATCCTCTGTAGATACCTTCTAAAAAGAAAGGTGATTTCTGCCCCTCTGCAGCTGTGTATGTATTGTGCTTTTTGCACACACATCTCTATGTGATAGAAGTATTTTTTTTCCACAGTAACTTACATGTAAATTAAAAAAAACAAACCAACCAACCAACCAAAGAAAGGAGCTGTTTGTACATCTACTGAGTCCTTCTGAAACATAATTTGTTCAGAAACTTTTTTTTTTCTTCTGATAATTACTATCAATTTCAAGGTAAAGAAGGCATGAGGAGGAACAGAATATCACATCATTTTACCTACCTCACTGACAGGAGGTATGTCACTGAGGTACACAACAATCAAATTTAGTCATTGCATCCATATTCATTATGGATGGTATAATTAGTATTTTATTAAATTATATACCAGTCTACTATTATTGTATTTGCAATGTCACTTTAGTAAATAATCATTAAAATGTGTTGCAGTTATTTATCATTTTTATCTTAGTATTTTTAATATCACTATCTTAGTAAAAGCCTCAGAGCATTCTTAACTAAGAAGGTAAATCTAATTTTGTATTTCTGCATAATAGGATGAATAATAACACCATATACTAATACTGTGGGATTGTAGAGCCTTCATACTTTCCCCAGTTTGTGCCTTTTTCTCTTCATAAATACACAAAAACATCTCTCTGCTCTGTTTGAAATCTCTTCTTTGTTCTTCTGAAATGCCTTAAAAAAAACATGGAAATGACTAAGGAATAAGTGTGCTGTGACCTCTGTTTTTCACGGGACTCTCATAATTATCCTTACAGTGGGTATTTTATATTTTATCAAATCTTATCTTATCTGCCATGGGCAGATAAGCCTCACTGTGACCATCAGCCAGGTAGTTTCCTCACATGAAGCCAGAGGTCCTCCTCACATATTTACCTGGTCATTTCCTCTACTTCAATGAGTGTCAGAAGCTGGATGTCAATCAAGCTACATACAGGATAAGGAGCCAGCAAAAAGTTATGGTGCTTCTCTGACAATTCAGGAGCACCAAAGTTGTGGCAAGGCAGCATGAGGAAGGGTTTAATGGGGAGGTGAAAGCCTCCTGGATTCTACTACAGGGCTATAACTTGTGCATTGGGTGCCTCCCCGCTGTGTCTCCCTGTGACAATGATAACTCCCTCCCCCACATGTGGAATAATGCTTTCCCATTCCTACTGCTCCTACACTTCCTTACACACAGTGAAGCTAATTTCTAACATCTCATACAACTGCTAAAGGTAGTATCCATATGATGAATGGTGAATCTTCCTCCCCCGTAGATTAGAGTTCCCTTTAAGGGTAGATCAGTCAGGTTTGCAATGTACTCCATAAAAAGAAAAGAAATCTTGCAAATGTAGTATGCATGGTAAATGTTGTACTCGCATATATTTGAATGCAGAAACAAAAGCAGTGCTATGGCAAAACATCACTCATTCTTTGACTTGAAAGTCAAAAGGAATTTATTTAATTTATTGTACTTGTAAACCAAAGGAATACACTATTACATGTTTAACTACATGTCATCATTTGGTTATGAATGTCGGAAGATTACCTCAAATAATGGTCGGTTTGAAATACAAAACAAAACCCTACAGAATGCAAATACTATGGATACAGGATTACAGTCCAGATAAATACAGAAGTATTGACACAATGTGTCCAAATCACAGTAAACTCTAATTTATGCCATGAAATAGAAAGCAACCTCTATTTTTCAGATTTTTTTTCTTGTCCCTGGTAAAGAATTTTTGTTGGTTAACTTTTTCCTCACAGAAGTGCAAACTCCTTCATGTCAGCGATTATGCTTGCTTTGCACAGTAGATGACAGCATGCATTTTTTACTTTTACTGCTGACTCTATCCACATTCTGCCTGATATGCTTTTCCATCTCCACCCTCACCTTCTGCACCCTGTGAACATAAAAGATAAAAAATAGATTAAATGCGAGGGAGCTGAAGGAACCAAAATGATCACACAGGTTTTCTTTCTTGTGCTCAAATATTGGCAATTTCTCTAGTAAAAAAATAAAATAAAATCTCTCATATACATGTGAGGTTCAAATGAAATTTTTTAATATACATTACAAAATGTAAGTCCACATTTTAACTTAGTCTCTTATTATTCAGGTATACTAATTGCAACTAAAGTTAACATTTGACATACATAAATGGAGCAGAATCTTACCCAAAAAGTCTCTGGCACATGCAAATTATGAGACTTGACCATAATGGTTATATGAACAAACTATCTTAAGATTCCTTTAAAACAACTCCATTCTGCAACTATTATTTTTGGTGCCTGTTGCAAAGAAAACCTCTATTTTGGGCAAGAGAAAATATTACTCCTGATATCAGTCAGTTTTATATCTAAAGGATTTATTTTGTCTTTGTATTTTAAAGTGCAAACAGAATTAGCTTTTTTTCCCCCCTGACATATACTTTTTTCTCATAACAAAAGAAACAGTGGTATCTAACAATATATGTTTTGGCATTGATTTCTACCGGGAGTGTTGATAAATGCACTGCTGTACCTCAGACAGTCTCATTGTGTCCATGTATATGTGTTTGCATGTTTGAGATGGAGACCTTTTCTTTCTCTCTCTTCTCTCTCTTTCTATCAGGCTGAGCAGAAGGATCGATTTTTTTTGACAGGCTGCCACTCTCAAGAGAGCATAAAATCTGCATTTCCTTTCATCTATCTGGGTTAGTGGTTTATCCTGCAGTCTGCTTGGTGACTGAAATCCTTTAGATCCTTCAGATTCTTCATCTCTGAGTTCTTAAAACTAATATAACAACAACAGGTGTGTTTTTAAAATTTGGTATCTATTGGAGAGCAAGAGGTTTTATCACATGGCTGATTGATATCTTAAAATAACTTTTTTTCCCACAGAGACCTCATTTTAGCAACCGATGTTATCACAATAAGGAAGTCACACTTCTTATTTTTGCTTTTTTTTTGATAAAAGAAATTGGAAGCCAGCCCCTATTATTTGATCCACTTTCAGAAGGGAGGAAGGATGGAAGACAAAAGAAGAAAAGAAGGGAACTAATTAGAACAGCATAAACTGTGTAAAGAGGAGTGTTTTTATGATAGTCTGAAGTGTAATGCTGGAATAGGATACAAAATTTAATTTAAAAAACAAAGCAAAACCTGTAGAAGAATTCTGTTCCAGTGCACTGTTCCAGTTAACTGCCTCCCAACTTGCAAATTCCAGACTAATTCTAACAGGTCTCAACTAATGAATTTGCCAGCACCACCATTGCACAAACAGAAATAACAAAACAAGTATTCTCTGCAGTTTTAGGTATGATCTTTCTGTAAGTCTTCCATCTTTAAATCAAACCCTTCTACTATTTTCATGTTCAGTTATTAATCTATTTTATCAATAATTATTTCTGCCATCTATCACAGAACAGATAACTCAATTAATTTCTTATCTGTTTCCTAAACACCTTATTACTCTTTGGTTGGTTGGTTTATTGGGGAGGTTGGTTTTTTTGTGTATGTGTTTGTTTTTTTGGGTTTTGGGGTTTTTTTTGTTTCTATATAACTTGTAATGGTTCTTCAGCTTTTCAAACTTCTTGAACACATATTTATTCCTTTCTGTATGTACTTCCCAGTAAAGATCCAGATACTTCTCATGACCTGCATTTGGAGCTCAGCTGAGATTTGCACAGCACCTAATGTATGTAGTAACCCTGTCCATAACTGTGAACTGAAAGTCTTTCAGACCTTTGGGGATCTTATTATTAATTTCTGGTATATTCATTTCTGGTAGTGCCAGCATATGGTAACTACCCAAAGATCATGCAGTCTAAAGGGAGAAAAAGACCAAAGGGATATACAAATCTTCTAGTTCTCTGACTGAGTGAGTAGCAAGCTGTGTTCTCAAGCTAGGTATGTAATAAAAATTAAAATGATGTCTTGTAATTATGCTCTTTGCATTTTCAAGTTTGCATTTTTCCTTCGCTTTACAGTTTTTATTCCTTAAAACAATTAGATATTTTTGTTCTCCTTGTTTTCAAATGGAAAATGGCAATAAATGCTTTGGAAATGGATTTAATCATTGATGCTAGAAGACACTTAATTGTGTGTTTAAGGTTCAGAATCCCCTGAGAATAACTGAAACACAAATAAATGTTTCAGTAGGTGGTTGTGCAAGCCAGGCTAAATAAAAGGGGTTGATGTGACATGAAAAACTCATTTTTTAGGCCTGACAAGACCAGAAACAAAGACCATGAGTTTTAAATTTGAAAATAGATTACTGTATCATAGACATATCATATGGCATGGGCAGCAGTCTAGACAAGGAAACAAGATACAAGACCTAAGCAGGTGAAATGATGGAGAGCTAGCTCTAAGTTCACTAGTCTTTACATTGATATCTCAGTCTGAAAACAGCAATAAGACATCTGAAGCAATGAGAACAGAAAAAAGTGAAAAAAAACAAAACAGACGAAACACTGTAAGAATGAGAAAGAAGAGAGGACACAAAGTCTCCATAGCATGAGATAGCAATTCAAATAGAGAAAAGAAAGAGCTAGGAAATCTGTGTCCTTCTTTGAGACAGCACAGAAGCACAGAACACTGGCAAGTCAGTGAAAGATGCATTGAGGTCAAGTAGGCTAAGAAGAAGGAATAGTTATCCACTGCAGCTGTGGGATTTAACACTTGGCAAAGTCCTGTATTACTCACAAGAAAATGTCTCAAATAGCCTGCATGTTTGCAGCTAGAAAGATGATTTGCAAAGTATCTATTAAATATTTTGACTAGAATAACATGGCTGAAGCCTTCAAAAGTGCATTCCTTTACTAGTGTACTTCTCCTTGGCATTGCTGCATGTAATTGGCATTCTGTGCCAAGATCAGTGGTGGAACCTTGAGGACACTGCAGAGCTGTGACAGATGAAATAATGAAAAGGTCCATTTAAAAAATACAGAATATTCACTGTTTTCCTTTTTTATCTGTTAGCAATATTTGGGAATTTTTATCATAAATTTGTGTTACATTATACAGACTTAGAATTAATTACAAATGTAAAATAAGCAACAATTATTAAATTTTAACATAGATGATCCCATGAAACAACTGCATGGAAGATGTAAGAAACCTCATATTGTGAGAAAAAAGCAGCTGTTATTAGGATAACAACAGTCTAGTCCCACATACTTCCAGTAGCTATGGTCCAGCAGTGGGATCTACAAGATATGCTGTGCAGCCTAACTGTAATTACTGACTGTTCCTCTTTTAATCTTCCTACTTTAGCAGTGTATGATAAGTCAACAAAGAGTAAGAAAGGTATCCTACATTCTTTAGGCTTATTGAGGATATCTCTTGGAAACTAACGGTGTGATTTACAACACCAGCTGATGTATCTCAATAAGGGGCTAAGACACAAAGTAGTATTTTGTTATGCATGGAGCATGGCTTGAATTTTAGAGAGACTTCATGATGATGCTGGAAGATCCCACAGAAAGGTTTCAAATGTTCATGTGCCCAGAGCAATTCAGAGTTTTCAAGAGCAGCTAACAGAGAAGCATATTGTCTACACTTCAGTCTCTGGAGTTTCAAACTTGTAAAATTTGAAACATTTTGATATTTTAAAGATAATGTTTCATTTTAAACTTTCCTCTTACATGCTTAATACCTTTTATTTCCTTGAAACCAAACATGCTAATCAATTAAATATCACTTCTATTTCAAACCTGGGATTGAATAAAAAATGAAAACACTTCAAATTAAATAAGTTTATATCAATATATAGGTTAAATATGTAAAAAAATTAACAAACTTGAAAATCCATTTTCATTCAGTTTTACTCTAAGGACTTTTCCCAGTCAGTGCTTAAAACAGCTATTCTCCAGCACATAAATATGATGTACATTCCCTTTTTCTTTTTACATGACCTTGTATATGTTCAGATTAACCTATCTTTACCAAATGATGCATAGCCATCTTTATTACTAACCTACCTCTACTATTTATTATTTACTGTTTTACCAGTGTTAATATCACCCACAAATTTATCTTTATTGATTTTGTATTTTCTTCTAGAACATTGATAAAGACACTGAACAACACTGGTTCTCCATGGATGCACATAGCAGCAGAATCTGTAAACTATAAGCATTCTTTAAGTACAGTAAAATATAAGCACTCATTTAATCAGTTTTTAATATATTGAATATGAGTTTTGTGAATTTTGTACAGTGCCGTATTTAAATTAGTTTGTTATGTTATTTAAAGACAAATGTCTTTGTGTTCTATCTCTAGCTATATTATAATATATTTAATGTTCCCTGGGAGATGTGAATACATTACCCCACTTCTTTCCAAAGACAAAAAGGTGTTCAAACAAATGTTTCAGATGCCTCTGTATCATGGGGATGACCATACGTGTCAAGATCTTAAGCAGACTCCTTCCCAAAACTATGAGGGATCTAATAATCTTGATGACAAGCCCACATATATAACATCAGAGAATTCTGTCATCTTTTTATTTATGTGACAAGAAACACCATGGCAAAAAAAAAAAAGGGTTCTTTTTTTAAATAAAGGGAACATCCTGAATCTATTAAAATTGCAACTAATTTTTAAAAAAACTTCTTAAGAGACACATGGGACTTTCACTACAGATATTGGAAAATTTATGTGATGGCAGTAAGAGGGTGGTGGAAAAACAAAGAGGACCTGGAAGTGAAATATCATTTCAGTTCCAAAAAAGATAGATTCAAACTTGATAACTAAAAATGGAAAAGTGATAAGAGATTTTTTTTTTCCCCCATGAAAGTGATCTGACATCTATTGTAGAAATACACAGAATTAATCTGTATTTGTTGCATGGTAGAGCATAAAATTATGATACCACTGGCATGGCTGCTGTTCTCCCTTTTTAATTTGCCACATAGACACTTTTAATTAGTGATTTTCTTCCCCTATGACATAACATTTATAAACGGGGTGACTACTGGATGTTAGAGCTTGTTACTATGGATTAAATTCTCATTCCTATAAAAACAAGAGGCAGAGCCAGACTAGCTGCACTGGCTTAACTCATTGATGTTACTAAAATGTTCATGCATTCTTGGTGAAATAATCCAGTTCAATAAGAATACCATTGCTTGCTGAAAGCAGCTTAAAATCTTAAACATTGTTGTCTTCATCTGACAGACTAATAGATAGTAACTTTGAATGGGATCCCATAGGTAACAAGCATTCCCATGTTTTACACAGTGAACCTCTCCAGACTTTTCACATGATGGAGAGGGTCTTCCACATACAGAAGGGAAACACTGTGACACCTCTGGTACCGGAGGGTTCCCAGACTGGGTAATAAAATACTGTCTTGTATTTAGTACTGTGATTAAACAGTGAAACTGCAGTTCAAATACATGACTGTTTTCATGTCTGTGAATAAATACCATAACATGGTATGTTGATGTAAATTTGTTCCTTGTCAGAAACAGCTAGAAAAATATTGCAGGGTACTTTGGGTTTCACTACAGTTTGATAACTAAATTACAAGTAAGTTTCAGGTTCTTAATTTGAATCCTGATTTGCATACACATCTCACTGGGATTTCAGAAAACTTATGCATTATTTGGGGGTAAAAGAGGAGCTCTCTGTCAAGTTCTGCACCAGCTGGAACACTCCCAATAATCCTGTTGTGAACTGTATCTTAATTGTGATGCATCATTTAGACATAAGGACATTAAAAAAATTCCCAGAATACACTTACAAAGAGATTTGGACTTCTATTATAAAAGCATTTCTTTTGGACAACGAACAATTCTGAGATGGAAACCAGTGCTCCCTAAATAAGGCACAGCTGGGATTCACAACCTTATCAAACCTGGCAGAGCTTTCTGTAATCTAGACAGTTCAAACTGTCAGAAGGAGAGAAGTGAAGGGCATTGAAGCACTCTAGGAAGCATGACAGTACCTACATGGTACATATAGCCAAGGATTTCCTAGGGGTAGATGTCTGATGAGGTCAGTCTTTTCTCATACAAGTGGCAGACAATGGGAAGATAAAAGTTATTCATCTCCCTTAGCCCCACTGAAGCATCATTTACCCCAGGACCAGATTATTCACTAAGAATGTGAAAGACTTGTCTTCTTCCTTTGCCTGGTTTTATCTGAAGGTGGATGTTTTCATGTCTCATAGGAGAGTGACAGAATTACTATCTCTTTGGTGAGTGGTGGCTCTTAGACTCCTGAGTGGAAGATGCCCCAGTTCCTATAGATAAGTAGTATTTGGACCAATAAGGAATAAAAAGTCCAAGTGGTTATCACCAGTGCATGGGATAAGGTAACATCAATACACTTGGGATGAAGCATCACCGAATTTGGCTCTCTTCATAATTTTCTAGGCAATTGTACAAAAAAGGAATGTCTCCAACATAAGGACAAATGCAGTTTGTCCCATTGAGCATTCTAACACTTAGTCAAACTCCAAACAAACAAAGCACTAGTTTTGGAAGTGCCAACAAGGAAGGGTGTTCTGCTGGACCTTGTATTAATGAACAAAGAATGTCTGGTTGGGGATGTGAAGGCTGGGGACAGTCTTGGCATTAGGGATCACAACATGGTAGAGTTTAGTATCATGCAAGGAAGAAGCAAAGCAGTAAGTAAGATTGCAACCCTGGACTTCAGGAGGGATAACTTGGTCCTGTTCAAAGACCTACTTGGAGGAATCCCTTGGGCTAANGGAGTTGCTGAAAATCTCAGGTGGAAGCATGAAGTTCACAGCATGTGGAAAAAGAGGATGGTCTCTTGGGAGAATTGTAGGAACGCTATCAATGTTTGTAGAGATGCAACGAGGAAGGATAAGGCCTTCTTGGAATTAACTCTGGCAAAGGAAGTGAAGGTGAACAAGAAGGGCTTCTTCAAATACATCAATAGTAAAAGGAAGAATAGGGAAAATATGGGCCCACTGTTAAATGAGGTGGGAGACCTGGTGACAGAGGATGCGGAGAAGGTAGTTACTGAATGCCTTCTTTGTTTCAGTATTCACTTCTATGACCAGCCTTCAGGAATCCCTGACCCTGGAAGTAAGAATGAAAGCCTGGAAGGAGGAAGTCTCTGCACTGGTTGATGAGGATCAGGTTAGAAATCACTTGCTTAAACTAAACACACAGAAATCCGTGGACCTTGATGGGCTGCATCCACGAGTGCTGAGAGAATTTTGGATTATGTTGTTGCTCTACCACTCTACATCATTTTGAAAGATCATGGAGAACAGGTAAGGAGCCTGAGGACTGGAGGAAGGACAGTGTCACACCAGTCTTCATAAAGGACAAGAAGGAAGACCTTGGCAATCAAAGACCAGTCAGCCTCACCTCCATCTCTGGAAAGGTAATGGAGCATCTTATTCTAAAGATCGTATCTCAGCATATGGGAGAAAAGAAGGTTATCAAGAGTAGCCAGCATGGATTTACTAAAGAGAGGTCAGGTTTGACTAATTTGATAGCCTTCTGTGATTGGGTGACTGAATGGATAGATTCAGGGAGAGCAGTGAATGTTCTCTACCTTGATTTCAGCAAGGCTTTTGAAGCTGTCTCCCCTAACATCCTCATGGGTAAGTTCAGGAAGCAAGAGTTAGAAGAGTGGACGGTGAGATAGGCTGAGAAATGGCTGAACAATAGAGCTCAGAGGTTTATGATCAGTGGTGCAGAGTCCAGCTGGTGACCT
>VWZY01012652.1:275378-330159 GCA_013399075.1 Chloroceryle aenea
GAAACACAGGAAGTTCCACCTCAACATAAGGAGAAACTTCTTCACTGTGAGAGTGACAGAGCCCTGGAACAGGCTGTCCAGAGAGGTTGTGGAGTCTCCTTGTCTAGAGACTTTCAAGGCCTACCTGGATCTGTTCCTGTGACCTGCCCTAGGTGCTCCTGCATTGGTAGGGGGATTGGACTCAATGATTTCCAGAGGTCCCTTCCAACCCCCATCATTCTATGATATTATGACTAGATTAAAGAAATTAACAGAAACAAACATCAGTCATCAGTTCTTACCTCAGGTTTTTTGGTGGTTTGGTTTGGTTTGGTTTTTTTTTATCAGAAGATTGGTGAAACTCTTCTCAGTTGTGTGAAAGGCTGTGTGATACAGATGTTTTTTGGTTGTAGGCTGCCTGGAATTTGATGGCACCAGTCAGCAATGACATTTAAGGCACCGTGTAGTGTTTCAGTACTAGAAATCTATATGATGAAAGACTGAGTTCTGGCCTAGATGACAGCTCACTTAGAGATCTGGTTTCTAAACATGGAACTAAATCCAGTTGGCGAGCAGTAACTCGTGTTCCCCAGGGCTCAGTGTGGGGACCAGTTTTGCTTAATAATGTTATTGATGATTTAGATGATGGGATGGAGTGTACTCTCAGTAAGTTTGCAGATGACACCAAATTGACTTGGGGTGTCGATCTTCTTGAGGGTAGGAAGAGTCTGCAGATAGACCTGGAGAAATTGGAGTGATGGGATGAGGTTGGTGGGATGAAGTTTAAGAAGTCTAAATGCTGGGTCCTGCACTTTGGGCACAACCACCCCAGACAATGCTACAGGCTTGNAGACAATGCTACCGGCGTGGGGAGGAGTTGCTGGAAAGCTGCCTGGCAGAAAAGGATCTGGGGGTGTTGGTGGACGGCTGGCTGAACATGAGCCAGAAGAAGGCCAACAGCATCCTGGCCTGTGCCAAAAAAAGTGTGTTCAGCAGAAGTAGGGAAGTGATCATTCCCCTGTACTTGACACTGGTGAGGCTGCAGCTCTAGTTCTGTGTTCAGTTCAGGACTGAACTGAAAACAGAAAATGGGCTAACATTGGTCCAGGGGAAGTTTAAGTTGGGTATTAGTAAAAATTTCTTTACTGAGAGAGTGGTGAGGCATTGGAACAGGCTGCCCAGGTAGGTAGTGGAATCACCAACCCTGGAGGTGTTTAAAAACCATCTAGATGTGGCACTTCATCAAATGGTTTAATGGTCATGATAATGTTAGTAGAAGGTTGGACCTGATGACCATTTCCAACCGTTAAGATTCTATGAAAAAATTTTTTCAAATCATTAGTAAGACCTTTTCCCATCCTTTCTTATACTATTCCCTTATTAGCTTAGTTGTCTGCATTCATAGGAATAGTAGAATTCCTGAGCATTCAACAGATATTTTATCTTTCTCTTTCTTTTTGTCATTTTATGTTTATCTTATGACAGCTGGATAAACTGTAACTTGAAAAAAAAAAAGTGAATCAACACTTCTGGAAGCATATCTACCTGGAAATGCGGTTTTAAAAAAATTTGATTCAGCATTGTGGGTTTTTGAATGTCAGGATGAATATTTTACAAAATATTTTTGCTCAAATATTGTAACATCTAGGAAAAAAAAAAAAAAAGAAAAGTCAGTGCAATGTTAAAAGTTTTTCATTGTGTCTATTCATGGGCAAAGGCAATGAAAGCTGATGGTACTGCTTTGCAGGGCTAAGTGCATAACTATAATTTAACATACAACACTCTATCACACGTTCTCAGTACAATTGTATACTTTTCTAACATGAAGAAGTATAGGAATTACAAATGATATTGACAAGTACTTTTCAGGGATAATTGATCTTCTTGGCAGTTATAATATTTCACAGAAGAATTTGACAGAGCTATCTGCATCATGTTAACAAAATAGCTCTGAGGTACTTGAGCAACAACAACAGAATATTCTGATTTATGCATGTTTGGGACATCATGTTATATTTCTTCGATTCTATTTGTTTTCTGTTTTGGTGGCGGTGGAGCGTTTTTCTCACCAGGGTTTTATGACCACTTCAACTATTCTGTAATCCATTTTGTCCTCCCTAGTATTTCCAGAATATCTTTTATCTTTTAAAAAAATGTGCATGCTTTCTGAAGCTTTCTCTCTCTTAAAAAGAGTTTGGAAACTGAGAACCCATGTGGCCCTAACTCTCAGGAAAAATTGATAGTGGTTTAGACATAGTGATAATTGTACACAGAGATATGACAAGTTTTCCTTACTACAGTTCTCCCTAGAAATGATTGGTGCTACTTTTATAGATCTTTGTTTAATTGAATTTCATGGAAGTCATATGAAGTAGAAATGGAAATAAGAAGCACCTTTTTTACAGTAAGGTTAATTAACACTGAAACAAATTGTCTTAAGATGCAAGAAGTAAATTTACCATTAAGGAAATATCTTCTATTTCAACCACTGATTAGAATGTTTGTTAAAAGAAATAGTAGAATCATAAAATCATAGAATGGCTTACTCTGGAAGGGACCTTAGAGATCATCTAATCCAACCTCTCCACCAAGGGCAGGGTCGCCTCTCAACTAGACTAGGTCGCTTAAGGTTTCATTCAGCCTGGCCTTGAACACCTCCAGGGAGGGGCATCCACAACCCCTCTGGGCAATCTATTCTAGAGCCTCCCCACCCTCATACTGCAGAACTTCTTCCTAAGATCCAATCTAAACCTATTTTCCCTCAGTTTAAAACAATTTTCCCTCATCCTGTTGCTGGACACTCCTGTGAAGATTCCCTCTCCAGCCTTCCTGTAGTTTTTCTTCAGGTATTGGAAGGCATTTATAAGGTCCCCCAAGGGTCTTCTCTTCCTCAGGCTGAACAATCCCAGCTCCCTCAGCCTATCCCTGTAGCAGAAGTAGTTCAGCCCCTGGATCATCTTTGGGGCCCTCATCTGGACTCATTCCAACAGATCTATGTCCCTCTTATGGTGGGGATGCAAGAACTGGACACAGTATTTGAGAAAGAGTTTCACAAGAGCAGAGTAAAGGGGGACAATCACCTCTCTTGATCTTCTGGCCACACTTCTCTTGATGCATTCTAGGCTACAGTTGGCCTTCTGAGTCCCATGAGTGCACCAATGGCTCATGTTTTGTTTCCCATCAATCAACACCCCCAAGTCCTTCTCTTCAGGCTCACTCTCAACCTACTCTGTACCCAGCCTGTAATTGTGCCTGGGATTGACCCAGCCCAGATGAAGGACCTTGCACTTTGACTTGTTGAAACTCATGCAGTTTGCATTGTCCTATTTCTCAAGCCTGTCAAGGTCCATCTGGATGGCATCCTTTCTCTCAGGTGAGTCTACTGCACCACACAACTTGGTGTCATTGGCAAACTTGCTGAGGATGCACTCAATGTCATTGTCTATGTTGCTGACAAAGATGTTGAACACCACTGGGTGCAGAACAGATCCCTGATTAACTCTACTTGGCACTGGTCTCCATCTGAATATCAAGCCATTGATCACAACTCTCTGAGTGTGACCTTCTAGCCAGTTCCTTATCTACTGTGTGGTCCAGCCATCAAGTCCACATCTCTCCATCTTAGAGACAAGGATGTCATGTGGGACAGTGTCAAATGCTTTGCACAAGTCCAGGTAGATTATGTCACTTTCTCTTCTACTACTGCTTCTTCTAGGTACTATCCTATGCTTAATCTTGGGTTGATGGACAAGTTAGTGGTGGATTACATAAATTTATTTTGGATTAAGAATCAGAGGCTTTTAGAAAATACACCTTTTACTAATTTTATAGTGGTTGTGGGAATTCTCATAATGTATATCAAAACTATATAAATACAAATAACATTGAAGAAAAGTCCCTAGCAATATCTGCATCCATAGTCATATCCTAAAACTTAGTTCTCCCCTTTCTATTTTAAAGCAGTCTGGAGAAATAAGTTGACATAACAGTGTACCAGAAGTCATTTGTGCTGTCTGTGCTGTAAGAAAGGTCAGCAGTTGACAAGGTTTTTATACTCCTAATGGCCTTCTACCACTTAATAATTTCCAAACTATGCAAAAGTTGTTAAACTATCATCACTGATTAACTTCGTCTAAAGAAAAAAATATTATGAAGAACAACTATTTGGGATTTCATGTTTGTGTTTTCTTTAGTTACTGAAACACTGAAACAAATTTACCATTCATGAACACTTTCCCTAGGAATTTAGATCCTCTTGATTTCAGCACATAAAAAAAGGGAATGCTCTGATTTTAGGTCGTATACACATATTCACAATCCTGTGAATCTAAGCCAGTCTATCTGTAATTGTAAAACTTCCTACACTAGAATGAAAATGCACTTGTTTCAGAATAGGAGCATCCACGCATTTCTACTACTAAGTTAGCTTAAAGGTGGTACTATCATTATGTTGCTGTAAGAGTTTCCTAGTAACACAAGTAGTTTCCTGGAGACACATGAAGTTTCCTGTCAGCAAATACTTAATCTCTGACCTATCTAATATTCCAGAAAAAAAGAAAACCAAACCCCAAAAAAAACCCACACAAGCAAAAAGAAACCACAACAAAATTAAAAAAACAAACAAACAAAAACACAAAAAACAACAACAACAACAAACAGAAATTTGCAGAAGAGACTGTCACTGCAAGTTCTATTTGGCTGTAAGTGGACTTTTCACATTTGCCGTGGGGCAGGCTTTCTGCTGGATCACTAGGGTGTGTGTTTTCCCTCTTCAGCTGAAGTACATTTCACCCCTACACTTCAGACGGAGTAGTGGAGTAGCTTATTTATCACCCTGTCTCTGTCATGCATGGAGTCTGGTGTATAGATCCCTGAGCTAGCAAAGATACAACTCAGTAAATCCACATGGTGCAGGTCATCTCTATGGCTGACCTAACAAGCTCTGCTTCTCAGCTATCTTTATTAGCTTGAATGCACTGCTGCACAAATGTGGCTTAGACTGCAGTCAGACCCAAGCTGATTCACATCCAGTCAGCTCAGGCCTGCACCACACACCTGCTATTTGGGGTTTTGGTTATTATTACTAGACCTGGGTCAGGTGTGTTCACACCTGTGCTGTAAATAGATTTATATGCCTATTTGGAAGCTCAACTGTACAACACACCATTGAAAAGCTTTGTTTTCTAATGCAGATATGGACCACTATTTCAGCTAGGTAAAGATTAACGTTTCTTGGAAATTGATATTTGAAGCTAACAGTAGTTTGTTTTTAATTAAATAAAAGTGATCACTTCAAATCAGAAATCACTGTGTAGTATTCATTTGTTTGTGTATTTGGTGTAATATCTTTAACACTAATCCACAGGCAAAAATACCCTAAAAATAGAGAGCTTCTTTGACACAAAACACAGATAAGTACAACAGCAGTTTTCTCAAAATTATTGTAAAACTGATTTTTAGTACGATTTAGTATGATTTCTAAGACTCTTAGACAACAGAAGATTAATACAAGAAAAACCTACTCTTTCTGCATAATTAAAGCCACCTATCCCTTTCCAATCTACATAATACCCATAATTAAATGAAAATTACATAATTTTCCATTGTTTGTAGAATCTGTTTCTATAATTAAATGCAGCACAACAAAGTTTTTAAGAGCTCAGAGACATCACCATGAATCAGACGTAACTTGCTGTGGTAGTTTGATCTTGATGGGACACCAGTTGCCCACCAAGCTGATCTATAAATCCCTTCCCTCAACTGGAGAGGGGAGAGAAAATATAAGGAAAAATTCGTGGGTGGAGGTAAGGACAGGGAGAGAACACTCAGCAATTACCATCATAGGCAAAACAGATTCAACTTGGGGAAATTAATTTTTTACTAATCAGAATAGGATATTGAGAAAATAAACCCAAATCTTAAAAACACTTTCCTCTCACCCCTCCCTTCTTCCCAGGCTTTACTTTTCTTCTGATTTTCTTTACTTTCTTCCCCCTGAAGCACAGCGGGGGGTGGAGAATAGGGGTTGTGGTCAGTTCATCAAATGTTGTTGCTGCTGCTCCTTCCTCCTCAGTGGGACAACTCCTTACACTCTTCCCCTGCTCCAGCATGGGATCCCTCCCATGGGAGACAGACATCCACAAACTTCTCTTTCCCACAGGCTTCAGTTCCTCAAGAACTGCTCCAGGATTGGTCCTATCCATGGGGTCACAAATCTTGCCAGTAAATCTCTAACATGGGCTCCTCTTTCCACAGGGCAGGCTTCTCATGAGGTCACAGTCTCCTTCAGGCATCCACTTGCTCCAGTATTGGGTCCTTCATGCACTGCAGGTGGATATCTGCTCCACTGTAACCTCCATGGACTGCAGAAGGACAGTCTTCCTCAACATGGTCTTTACCACATGCTGCAGAGGTCAACTCTAATCCAGAGCCTGAAGCACCTCCTCCCCCTCCTTCTTCACTGACCATGGTGTCTGCAGAGTTGTTTCTCTCACACATTCTCAGTCCTCTCTCCAGATGCAGTTTCTGGGGTTTCTTTTATTCCTTTTTAAATATGTTATTACGAAGGTACTACCACGATTTCTGATGGGCTCAGCATTGGCCAGTGGTGGGTCCACGGTGGAGCCAGCTGACATTGTCTCTGTTGGACACAGGGGAAGCTTCAAGCAACCTCTCACACAAGCCACGCCTGCAGCCCCCATTACCAAAACTTTGCCACACAGACCCAATACATAGCAGAGCCCCATTATCACCAACAGAAATAAGAGGACAACAATTTTGTAGTAAACATTGTAGATTAATACAAATGATCAAGTGTGTACAGTTTAAGGAACCGTGACAAGACCCTATTTATTGCTTCTTTTAACATTTTAAAGAATAATGGTAACGCAGGCCTTTGTTAAAGGCCTGCATCCCTGGAGAGACAGCATTTAATATGATTCGAAAGGAATGAGCAGGTGTTGGTCCAGCCTGTGAGTGTTCCTGCTTAAAACTCCTACAATTAAATTGGTTAATGAGAGTCATGTTAAGCACAAAGTAGTTTGTACCATAAAGTTGAGAAAGAATTATCATGCTTCAAGTTAAAGGGGGGAAAAGGGAAAAAATAATCAAATTACCCCTTTTTTAGTTATTCCAGGGAAAAGCAAATTTATTCACAATTAGCTTTTGAAGCATTTCCCTAATTAATGCAATCTGATAAAATGAAACATATTCATGATGTCATTAGCTGAGTTGGGCTTAATGAGGTTGGGTTGTATGAAACATTAACTGCACTACCGGATCCATTTGCTTGAACTGGGAAATATGCATTTATCATTTCAGTTACTTTGAAAGTTCCAATCATGAGGTCTTATCACCCTAATCATTGTGTCCTGATAAATCTACATATATTAACATTCTATTCAATATCATCATTACTCTCAGGCTATGAAGAATTCTACTACTTGTCAGCATGAAAGAAGTCAAATAAGTTCCTTGACAAACTGGGCTCTTTAGCAACCAATGGTAAGAAATTGTCTGCTGGACAACTGTCAAACTGTAAATGGAAATAACAACACTTCCGTTATTGTATTTCTTGATCTACTCTTTCTTACACAGAGGTCTATAAGTCAAGATGGTTTCTGTAATATTCCAACAAAAGGCATATAAACTTTGATTGATAATGAAGAGTATTGCCAGAAGATATATTTAAGAGAATAAAGTTTTAAGAGAGACATTCACGTGGGAAAGAGATGACAAAAATTTAGCATTTTCTCCTGTTTTGTTTATGTGTTTAGAGTTTTTTTAATTGGGACTATGCTATTCAAAATATGGAAAAGATTCAAACCTAATGCCTAACACTGATACATTTATTCATGTAAAGCATCCTTATTTACTTAAATCTGATAGGATATAGTATAAACAAAGGTTATTTATGTAGGGGCTATTCAGAAGGAATATATATATCAGAAGAAAGTTTCTGATTATATGAATTTGAAAACTAAATGAATACAGAAAAAATGTGCACAATTCTTCTAATTAACATTCTCCACTCAAAAAAAGTTAAATTGTATAATCATTGCCAAAAGTGAAACATCAAAATGCTAGAAATTCCATTCCTAATATTGGGCTATCCTGTACACCAAAAGGAGCAGAAGAGATGTCACAAATCATATTTGGACCTTTTCAGGAAACAGAGGAAGAATATTTCCAAGAGCTGTCCCACACAGGGTGTTTAAAATTAAATGACTAGAGAGAAAATGTTATATTATTATGGGATTGTTATTTCACTGATGTTTGAATATTCCTGTAGCTCCATTTCCTAAATTTTCACTGGTTTACAGCTGTAGAATTTCAGTCTAATGCTTTCATAAGACACCAACATATTAATTTATTTTCCTACAGTGAAATTGGTTTGATGAAAGAAATTACTAATCAGTTATATATAAAGAAGCAGAGAACTGCCAGTGTTCAAGGAAGCTCTATAGGATTCATAATCTGTAAATTTTATGTATTAATTGGCCTCATTTAAATTATTGTCTTGTCTCAGATTAATTTTCATTACAGTTTTTTAACAATACTACAAGGAAGAGAACATTAAAACTAAAATCTGAAACTTGGTGTTTGGCTTGAACAAATCATTGACAACAGATTGACAACAGATTAATCAAACATTTGCGTACTATTTATGTTAAAAGCATATTTATGCTTACAGAAGCTATAAGCATCAATTAAAACTTCTTGCAGGAATTAAATGCTTATTATCGTTTTGTTAAATTCATGTGTGGGATACAAAGTCACTTCCAGGGAGAAAGCTGTGGATCAGAATTCAACAGACACTAGAAGTGATTTAATCTCTCAGTGACATTTGTTTCAGATACTTGCATTGACCTATAATGAAAAAAACCCTGACTTTGAAAGTGATTGTACCATTGCTTTTTAGTTTTTCATTTACAAATAAAATTTAGATCTGCTCATCTTGGGATGAATGGATAACATTTTCCACACTTCTGAATCCCCCCCAAAAAAGCTTCTGTTATCTGCAAACTTTTTCATTTTCTGGAAAAATGAGAAATTCCAGTAGCCATTGCTGCAAAGTCAGGTTAGCGACAAAGACTTCCTGGTGGTCTGTTTTCCCTGACAGTGACTCTTTACAACTCCAGTTGAGTTTTGTAACAGTTCTCTTGACAGCCTGTTAGTAACTGTAGAAAACTTAGCAGTAACAGTCAAAACACAGTTGTTATGTCATTTAAATATACTTATTGAAAAACAAATGTTTTTACAATTCTACTAGTAGTTTGTTCCATCTTGTTTCATCTAAGCAACCAGCATTTCGACAAGATTCTGCTGTCACTGTTAATGTCCCCAAACATATGGTTTTCCAGAAGTGTAATCACAATTTAACAGTGGTAAAATCACATGGCAACTATCAAGGGACACAGCCTTATAGATATTCATGCTACAAATTAAGCCAGTGGTAATTACATTACCATTGCCAGAAGCAGCCAATCCGTTTTCTTACATAAAATCAAATTCTGAACTGCGTAGTTTTAGGATAGCAATTTTAACAGTTATTTGCATAATAGCTTATGAATTATATCAAGTGTTCATAGAACGCCTACTGAAGTATTTTTAAAAATATTAAGTATCATTTAATCACAATAATCCTCAGCATGTGTCAGTTTTGTATTTTTAAAATCATCTGCAAAGCATAGCTTGTCCCTCTCCTATATACAATGCTGTGATCTGTAACACACGTTCTTCATGACACTTATTACACTGAAGTAAGTTATCACAAGTGGCCTTGTTAATCTTTCTTACTAGAAGTTCCATTCTAACACATAATATAGTCATTGTTTAAAGCATTCAATCTGTGTTCACTCTTTCTATATGAAAAGTAAAGTCTGTTGTCTAGAACCATAGGTCTGTTATCATTTTAGTCCAGATTGCTAGACAAAACACACAAAGTGGATGACTACTCCAGAAAACAGCAGTTGAACTTCATTCAGATATCTGTTCAGTGGAACCTGAGTGGAGCTGATCATTCTGCATATGTGACATATATATCATTAATAAGGTTATTAATTTTAAAAGGCTGTTATCGTAGAGCTGCAGGTTATCATGAGCTTAACTTGAGGCATATGATTAAATACCAATGACTTCAAAGCACACAAGAGTAACAGAAAGAATCACTATCATGTTTAACTTCTATTACACTTTCTAAGGAAGAAATACTCTTGCAAATTTCCTTATTGATGATAAAATATTATACCTCTTGACAAGGACAAAATAAAAACCAAGTACATTTGTTTTATCAGGCATATGATATATACTTTGAGTAGCTTAGCTTTAAAGTTTCACAAAAAATCTTCTGCAGTTCTCCCTCTTTGAATATGACTTAAAAAAGAAAAAAAATTGTCAGAGCTTTATGTAGTAGTATTTCCAGAACATCAAATAAAGCATTAACTGAAATATATGTAGTATTCTAAAGAGTTTAAACCATTATTCCAGGACTTACATCTGCCTCTAAATTCCTACGGAATGTTTTGCCCTCACTAATTTCACTAATTTCTATATGTTATATATTTGTCAAAAATTCCTTTGAAAATATTCTTTGCTAATACACACATAATTAATTTAAAATTTCTTGTTCATGATATTTTGATTTGTGACCTTTTTATGCTTTCAGTATAAAAACCTGATTTTATACTGTCTCCTGCTTTCTCTTGCTTTACAACTGTTTCCTAATATTTCTCTTTCTGAATAGACTAGCATACTATAGGAAAGGGAAAAAACGCATCTTTCATTGATTTAATTTTAATCGGAGGTTTAAGAATAGTTGTTCCTTCTCTAATTTTCTCTCTTTTTAACCTTTCTCTTTTTTTATTGATACAAGGAGAAAATAAAGAAGGGAGAAATCTTAACCTTTATATTAAAACTTTTAGGCTAAAGAGACAGGTCAAAATGTTGTTAAAATAAAACTGGTATTTGAAATAGAAATCGGTATTTTTTGTTTATTTTCAAAAATGAAATTTCTGTATGAAGTTGAATAAATTAAATGATACTAAATATTTAATCTGGATGAGAATAACTTTAAAAACATAAATGAAAGTGTTTCTATGGCACAGAGAAAAATAGTGCATTTTACAAGCATGAATATAGTGTTCATTCCTCTGTTATTGCGTCAATAAGGGACAAATCTCATATCAGACGGGAGTATGAATTGGATTAAACCTGTATTATCATTAATAATGAGAATTCTATCATGATGAACTCAATTTGGCTGTAGTTATTGTGAAATGCATTAAGTGGCACCCTCCAGCTAGCTTAAATATCATGGAGATGGAGAACAAAAGGAAAAGCAGCAGGAGAGGGGAGAGATGCCCCAGTAAAAGGCCACCCCTACTGCAACATTTCTTTGCACTTCTGTGCTTCTCTGCAACTTGCATGATAATCTTACAACTTTCAATAGTGAAATACTTCCAAAGATATATGAAAAATTTAGGTAAAAAACCTCTGCTAATTAGAGAAGTGGAAAAATTAAGACATTTATTATTTAACACATTGGCAGATGTGGGAGATTATTTTTGCAAATGATATTCCTATAAACCCATATAGTGTGCACTGCATATTCAGGGAGATGACACTCATTTAACATTTCCCAACTAATTCTTAGGTGTTTCATCTAAGATACACAGATGGTTTCCCTTTTTTAATGAAGAAAAATAAACCCATCAGTGGACAAAGCAAACCATCCAAAAATAGTTATCTAAGATGTGTACAGTGAATGCCCTTGTAGATGCCATCTGCATTGTCTACAGAAGAAATTGGTATCTAGTACTTAAAATTTTACATATATATGAAACACTTCAATGAAAGGCTGACTTTTCTGTGTCCAATAACATTACTGAAGTTAAGCAGTTAAGTGTATCATGAAATAATTTGCTATATTAGGACCTTGACGTTGCTCTTTCTTTTAGAAAGTTAAATAAAACTAAATCCAATCTGAAAAAAAGCCATAGTTCTTAGGGACAGTAAGTGAAATATAGGAATAAATATGGTTTTGAAATACCTAGGTTATAATATAAGATGATTTTGCAATTGCAGGCTGTGAGTTACCACTACATTTCAAATCAATAACCAAGATGTGGAGCTCCATGCACATACACACAAGCTTGCATAGGTTTTCTACATGTTGGATTAAAAGAACACCCCAAAGCCTAACTCACCATTGCTCAGTGTGTAGGTACCATACTGTGACCTAAGTGTTTCTTTAAACAGCTACAACTGAGGCTTAATTCACCACAGACAAAGCTGTTAAAAATAAACATGAGAAAATAGCTTGTAGCCTGCACAGTGCTAGTGAGATGGGCAGGAGGAGGTAGCTGTAGAATGTGCTGTGCCTCTTTGAAGTACAGACATTTACAAGTACTGCTGTAAAAACATTGGCCAAGCTTCTAAATAGAAAATAAAGTCATGCACCTGACCTGACCTAGCAGTATCCACTGAAGTTTTATTTTCCATTACCCATTACAGTAAAAATGCAAAGAAATAACAAATCTTTACTTGGAAATTAGTGAAAGTACTAGCTGCTCAAAAGACACTGGTTGAAATTAGGTAACAGACACCATTTATACCATTTACACAGTTGCTTCCATTGTTTCATTTCCATGTTTAATATGCAGCTCAGGAGCCTTCAGCTCTGTTTATTTTAACTGTCTACATCTGGAGTAAATTAAACACATAGTTTAGTCTTCTGTCCTTCTTAAACCTAGATTTCAGTGGAATTACTCCATGTTGCCCACATAGATAAATTAACTTTTCAGATTTACATCTCTAAATGCTCATAACTCATTCTAAGCTTACTGTTTACTTCAAATTATTACCATGACATTGTAACACAATGGGTGTTTTTCAGGACCTAAGAATAACTTATCATATATTTTATTACATATTGATATAAACAGTTTTGTTTTGACAGAAGAGAATAAAGTTATAAAATTGCAAACAGATATATTGCATATTTTACTGTAATTTTAGATCTTCTTTGAGAAAAAAAAAGACTAATTCATTATTTTATAAATATATAGTTTTTTGTTTCTGGTGACTTTAAATTGTTCCCATGACAAACAGTATACTGAGAACCCTGCTAATTAAACTGGAGATAAAATCTTCATATTTTTAATAAAATTTTGAAAATATAACTATTTTTTTTCTACTTAAAGGATGTGATTAAACTTACATGATAATGAAAACTGATAGTTTTTAGAAAAATCTTTTAGTTTAAAGAGAAAAAAATGACTGATTAATAAAAAGCAAACTAATAGCATATTCTTTTAAAGTTAAGCACCTGGGTTAATACTGAAATTTAAACACTTTAAACACTGAAACGAAATAATCAGAATCAAAATATGGGAGACAAAATGAGCTGTATAATGTCCAGAAAAAAAATTACTTTGAGTAAATAAGCCTGAAATTCAGTTTTCTGTATGGCTTCATATGTGGCAAAGAAAACTTTACAAAAAACTCAGACTGAAACATTAACATTTTCCAGGCATTCTGACTATTTTTTTCCTACTCATGTCCAGGCTTCCCTTTTTATCATTTTTCCTCAGCAGAGTGGTTAAAACCAATTAAGCTTTGCTAGACAGAACTCATTTTTTTGTGTCTTCCCAAAGGGCTGTTCTGGAAGGATTTTCTGGAGTGTATCTCAGAGCCTGTCACCACAGTAGATGCTGTTGATCACATCTATGTCCTACTGACAAAAGCCTGGTGAAGGCTTGTACCACAATTTCTCATTTATTTCATTATGTAGTAATTAGAAGGCTCATCCAAGAGAAAGGAATGCCAGATTCATTTTTTTCTTCTGGTATGAAGTGACTGAAACACAATACCCATGTTACTTTTATCTTAAGAACAACACTACCTGATAATCTCCACCCTTTCTTTAGTGTTGATCATATGTTCCAGAAAGATGAAAGCAGACTGAAAACAGAGTGGACAAGGAGGCAAGAGGGAAGTAGACAAATCCACAAGCTCCTTATTAGAATTTCTGCCTGGATATGGTGACATGGAGTTTTGAAATGCCAAAAGAAAATGCAAACATTTCTATCAGAGAAACAACCACCAATGCCTCTGCCCCACCAGCATCTCATGGCAGAGATGCTACACCATCCCATAAATGGTGTTATTTAGACTGGGGCTGAATCTGTTCAAACCGTGAAAGGGTGCTCTAGGGCAGATGTGTTATACTTCTCCATTACCTTCATTCTCATGGCTTTCCTTCACTTCCAGAAATCGTTTGGGATTCTGAGTGGAGGAAGATGCTTCTGAATACCTTTGCATAATTCTTTAGATCACAAAACAACAAAATGTTTGAGGTTGGATATGACCTCTGGACATCATCTGGTCCAACCCAGCTGCTCAAGCAGAGTCACCCAGAACCAGTTGCCCAGGGCCCTTTTCAAAGGGTTTTGAATAACTTTAAGGAGAGGAAGAGTCCACTCTTGCAATCTGTGAAAGTGCTCAGTCTCCCTCACAGTAAATAAATGTTTTCTGATGTTCAGATGGCATCTCTTGTTTGTGCCCATTGCCTCTTGCCATATCACTGGATACTACTGATAGGAGCCCAACTCCATTTTCTTTGCACTTTCTCTTCATCTTGATAAGATATCCTACAAGCCTTCCCTTTCCTAGGCTAAACAGTCTCATATGAAGAAGGAGGCATACTTCATGGTATAGGCTTATTCTAAATAATCCCCAAGGTCTTTGTTCAACAACCTGTTCAATGAAACTGATCCTTCTAGCTACTTTTCTTGTAGGAAGATTGCAAAAAGTTTATAGGGAAAAACTGTACAGAGAGTACAGGTACCTAGTTTTGGATTATTTCATATGGACAGCTCTGAAAGACAAGGCACATCACAACACATTAGGATCCAAAGCTTCTGTTTAGATCTATCCCTTCACAATTTTTCATTTGTCTCAACTGAGAAATTAACAGAATGTTAAAATACTCAGAGAGGTAGCCAAAACAACAAAGTACTAAGTAGCAAGGTGATGAATTGAAGACAGATTAGTAAAGGCTGAGACAAAATGCATAGCAGTTAACAAAACTATGACAGAAAACTTTAAAAAGACCGCTCCTCCACAGAGCCAAAGACATTTTATTTTTAAGTAAAAGCACTCTGTGATTTCAGTAAGCATCAATATAAAGGAATCTATTAAATGTAAGAAGACATCTTTCAAAATTTTGAAGTCATGACCCATTGAAAAAAACACAAAAAAGATAATAACACTGGTGAGATAAATGTAAAAATACAGTACAGCAAAATCATAATAGATTTTTATGAAAAACTTTTGGAAGGTATAAAAACTAACATTAAATCCTTTTCAAACAGATCAGAAAGAGGAAGTCTGACTGTGTAGATCCAACAGGTGATCAAATGACAGAGGAATGTTAAAGATAAGACTCTAGCAGAAAAGCAAAATCACTTTTTTTTNCAGAGAACCTAAAGCAGGTAACAAGGCCACAAGCCTTGTTTGTGAGCAACTTACTCAAGGATCTGCCTCAAACAGAAGTGTCATTAGAAGATTCTAGAGTAAACTAGGGAAATGAATAGTAACTTGACTGACCCAGATGGTGATCTTCAAAGTATGAAATAGCTGACGTATTTAACTGTGCTGTGTGCTGTTAAGATTGCTTCAGCAGAGTTAGAACAGACAAACATAATTTGAAAAAAAAAAAATCTTAAATAAATCCCACAAACATGCAAGTAAGTAATCTGATTTGTACACCAAAAAATGGTGGAAAGTTTAGTAACATCAGACGTGTGTCCAGATGCACACACAATCACAGCAGCATATAATATTCTGGGGAAGAACCAGCCATTGGCTTTTGAAGAAAGGAGTCATGTCTCTCAAATCTACTAGAATTCTTTAAAGAAGTCATTGTGAAGAAGAACAAGAGTCATTGAGTTGTAGCAGGCTATTACAGTTTCCATAAAGCTTTTGACAAAGCTTTTACTAAAAACTCTGAAGAAAACTTGAACTGGCATGGGATAAAAGGGAAGTTCATTGAAAGCATAGGCAGCCATTTAAAAGAGTAAAATTAAAAAGCAAGAATAAATAGTTAGCGAGTGTAAATGACTGAGGCCATTATTAAAATCCTGTAGAAAATCTCTATGTGCCATTTCATTTATTAAACAATGATTGCTAAAAGGGAGTGAATGACATGACAAAAGTTTCCAACAATACTAAGTTATTTGGGGTGGTAAGGATGAATATTGACAAAAACCAGTCACAAATGAATTGTCTAATGCCAAGTGGCAAATGCATGATGCAAAATGGCAAATGAAATCCCATGTTTATTAAAATGAAATGGTTTGTATAAGTAAAAACCATTTTAATTTAAAATATACAATGATAGGATCTCAACTATGAAAAAGATTTCAGATGTGAAGTCAATAATTTTATCAAAACAACAGCTCAGTGACCAGTAATTATCAAAGCACCAAGTAAAATGCAATAATAAATAATTAGGTAATAAAAGCCAGTCAGAACAAGAAACATCATTATATCATTATACAATTCACAGCATGCTTATATCTTGATTACTGTCTGGCCAGGCAATTTCAGAAAGGATGTAGTTGAGCGGCACGAGATGCAGAGGACAACAAATGAATTTTTACATGAAGAACAAATAAATACAGAAGGACTCTTCATCTGGAAAAGACATTAAAGAGGTCTTTAAGGACACAGAATATCCTGGAAAAAATAAATAGGAAACAATTATTTCCTAATCTGTATATTATGAGAATTGATGGAAATTATATAAAATGATGAAGTATAGAATCATAGAAATGTCTGGGTTGGAAGGGACCTCTAGAGGTCATCTAATCCAACCACTCTGCTAAGATCAGGGACATCTTCAACTAGAGCGGGTTGCTCAGAGCCTTGTCAAGCCCCACCTTGAATGTCTCCAGGGATGGGGCCTCAACCACCTCCCTGGGCAACCTGTTACAGTGCTCCACCACCCTCATGGTAAAGAACTTCTATCTTACATCCAATCTAAATCCACTCTTTTCTAATTTAAAACCATTGTACCTTGTCCTTTCACTCCAGGCCTTTGCAAACAAGTCCTCTCCAGTCTCTTTGTAAGCTCCCTTTCAGTACTGAAAGGTGGCTATTAGGTCTCCCTGAAACCTTCTCTTCTCCAGGCTGAACAATCCCAGCTCCCTCAGCTTGTCCTCACAGGAGAGATGTTCCAGCCCCCTGATCATCTGGTCCATGTCCTTCCTGTGCTGAGGACTCCAGTTCTGGGTGCAGTATTCCAGATGAGGACTGACCAGAGCAGAGTAGAGCAGTAGAATCACCTCTCTCAGTCTGGTGGCCACACTTCTGATGCAGCCCAGGATGCAATTGGCCTTCTGGGCTGCAAGCACACACTAGAAGGTTTAAAACAAACAGAAGGTGGCACTTGTCCATGGCAGGTATTATTAAACTTTGGAATTAATTCCTATCATTTGTTGTAAATACCAAAATTATAGATAGTTCAAAAAGTAATTGGACAAATTCATAAAAATGAAACTCATAAAAAGATATACAGTATAAAGTTATAATCAGAAACTCAGAACTGAAATTCTGAAAAAATCTTACTATATACATGTGTTCTCTTTCTTATAACCTCCCTTACACATCTGTATGGGCCTCACTTCTGGAAGGTTTTTGATTTTAGGCAGCACAGTTGTTTCTAGTTTGTTATTCTCTTGTGTTTGATAACCAGAAACTGTTTCTTTCTTATATATTCTATGAAGTTAATGAGAAGATGAAAGCATTAAAACTTAGGAAAAAAAAAATTGAGTAGTGAAAAAAACATTAAGACCAGTACATCAACTTGACTTAGAAATACTTTCTAAAATGACCACTTTGACAACTCATTCTGAGGTACCATCATTTCTAAAGAGTTGAAAACAAACAACATAATATCTTCAATATTTCAAAGTAGTGTCTCTAAGGTAGGATACTTAAAAAAAAATATATATATTTAATCCCATATCTATTTTTACCCTCTGTAGATTTCTTTTCATGTTCAGGAGCTTCATGGGCAATGTTCAAATAGTTATTGAAGTCCTTTTGATTTTGCTGCTTCTTTTTTTTTCCCTCTTTTTCAATATTATGTTTAGAATTGCCAAATACATTTTCAATCAACACTTAAGTATAGATTCCACACAGCTCTATGAAACAGCAGATAAGATTTTTTTTTTAGCAGGGAAACAAAACACACTGTTTGTCTAGATATACTGAGTATGTAACATCCTCAGCACTCATTTTTAGGTTTGAATTTTCTAATAACACAGCTTTTTGTCTCTGGAAAATAATCAAGGCTTTGTAAGTGTCTGAACTAAGAGTCCTGAAGCATAGCTCAGGTCATATCAATGTCTCTATCTGCATTTGATTCAAGAAAAGCCATCTTCAATTTGTAGCTCATTCCTTTTACACCTGTCTGCATCAGATTTGACTTGTACCTGGATATGACATTGGCTGAACTAACATCCTCTCTTCACCTCACTTCTTGTTACTTAATGTCAAATACTATTACTACAAAAGTACCAACTGAAGGCTGGGGGAATAGTTGAGGTGGTTTCCAAATGAAGATTTCAAATCACAGCAAAGACAGAAAGTTTTCATACTGAGTGTGTTTTGATGTAAAAGTCAGGGATTATGGGCAGTGAAGTCCACCTACTCAGGGCAAGAGTTAATTAATTCTCCATTTCACAGGGTTCATCGATAGAAATTCCTTAAGCATTTTGAGACATGTTGGTAAAAGAAATACAACTCATACAGTCTAACATGACAGATTCCATCCTTCCTTTGGAAAATTTGAGGTGTTACCTGGAATTTATTGCACTAGGAAGAGTGAATTTATTTTAAAGATGTATTATGCTGACACAATCTTTAGTAATAGCACTATATTGTTATGTGTCCAGAAGCAAATGGGTAGAATTTCTCCATTTCTTTTCTAGTCAATTTCTGTATACACCAGAATACTATAATTTATTTGGTGTGTATAACCAAATGCTTTTTAACTACTTTTCACTGAAAGATCATCATCTCTCTGTCACTTGGGATTTCTGTGTACTGTGGAAGATGCCTGACATAATTCATGTTTGTAGAGAGCTGTGAAAATGAAGAAAACTTTAGGTATGCTTCTTTAATCATTAATATCTGTATTTGTCTAGCATCTTCGATGCTAATCTAACAAGGGCTCTACATCATAGGCATTCATAAAAACAAGGCACTGAGATAATCTACACTACATTTGATTTTAGCCAAAAGGCTGAGAAGTGATCAGTTGCTGAGAGTAGCCCTTCGGAGCCTGTCTGTCCCGTGTCTCAGTGTTCTAAAGAGGCTTCCTGGTGCCAGCAGATCCGCAAGCAGTGAAGCAGCCGCTACCGCAATGACAGCTTCCGCAAGAGCCGCGGGTGAGGCAGTGGTGGAGCTGCAGCCTCAGAGACACTGGCACTGCTGGCAGAGTGTGACAGAGATAACACCGGTGTCCACTGGGACCAGGTGAATGATCTGCTCAGCCTCATGGCTGAACTAAAGGAGAGGTTGAAAGACTGAGGAAGGCCAACGAGGCAGATATCCTGTTGGGAGTCTGTTATAGACCACCAACCAGGATGAAGAGGTTGATGAAATGTTCTATAGGCAACTGTCAGAAGCCAGAAAATTGCAAGCCCTTGTTCTTGTGGGGGACCTCAATTTATCAGACATATAACACAGCAGAGAGGAAATAGGCCAGGAGGGTCCTGGAGTGTGTGGAAGATAGTCCTGACTCAGCTGGTAAGTAAGGCCACCAGGGGAGGTGCTGTGCTGGACTTGATATTTACAAAGAGAGAAGGATTGGTGGTTGATGTGGTGGTTGGAGGCCATCTTGGGCTTAGTGACCATGAAATGATAAGAGTTCTTGATTCTTGGCCAAGTAGAGGGGAGGCAGCAAAACTATTACCATGGACTTCTGACAAGCGGACTTCTGACAAGCAGACTTCAACCTTTTTAAATCACTGGTTGAGAAAGTCCCTTGGGTACAGTCCTAGAGGGCAAAGGGGTCCAGGAAGGCTGGACTTTTTTCAAGAAGGAACTCTTAAAGTCACAGGACCAGGCTGTCCCCATGTGTTATAAGGCAGACTTTCAGGGAAAATGACCAGCCTGGCTGGACAGGGAGCTTTTGCTGGGATTTATGAGAAAGAGAAGAGTCTACCACCTTTGGAAAAAGGGGCAGGCTACTCTGGAAGAGTATAGGGATTAATTGGGTCACGTAGAAAGAACTTTAGAGGGGCAAAAGTTGAACTAGAACTCAGCCTGGACACCACAGCGCGAGATAATAGAAAATACTTTTACAAGTATATTAAGAAAAAAAGAACCAGGGAGAATCTCCATCCTTTTATTGGATGCAAGGGGGAATGTTGTTACCAAGGATGAGGGCAAGGCTAAGGTACTTAATGCCTTCTTTGCCTCAGTCTTTAATAGTCAGAGCAATTATCTTCATGGTATTCAGTCCTCTGAGCTGAAAGATAGGGATGGAGATTGGAATAATCCCCTCACAATCCAGGAAATAGTTGTAAATGACCTCTAAATCAATTGGATACCCATAAGTCTATGGGGCCAGATGGGATCCACTCGAGGGTGCTAAGGGAGCTGGCAGAGGAAGTTGCCAAGCCTGTCTCCATCATCTATCAGCAATCCCCGTCAACCGGGGAAGTCCTGGATGACTGGAGACTTGCCAAAGTGACACCCATCTACAAATAGGGCAGGAAGGAGGATTCGGGGAACTACAGGCCTGTCAGCCTGACCTTGGTTGCAGGGAAGATTATGGAACAGTTCATCTTGGCGGTGATCACGCAGCAAGTGCAGGACAACAGGGGGATCAGGCCCAGCCAACATGGGTTCATGAAGGGCAAGTTCCATTTAACCAGCCTGATCTTCTGCGATCAGGTGACCTGCCTGATGGAGAAGAGCAGTGGATGTTGTCTACAGTAAGGCATTTGACACCGTTTCCCACAGCATTCTGCTGGAGAAGCAGGCGACTCATATCTTGGACAGGTGGATTCGTCACTGGGTTAGAAACTGGTTGGATGGCCAGGCCCAGAGAGTGCTGGTAAATTCCACTTGGTGACCAGTCACAAGCAGTGTCCCTCAGGGCTCAGTTTTGGGACCAGTCTTGTTTAATCTCTTTATCAATGACCTGGATGAGGGGACAGAATGCCCCTCAGTAAATTTGCAAATGACACAAAACTGAGTGGGAGTGTTGATCTGCTTGAGGGTAGGAAGGCTCTGAAGAGGGATTTGGACAGGCTGGAACAATGGGCTGACGTCACTGGGATGTGGTTTAACAAGACCAAGTGCTAGGTCATGCACTTTGGCCACAGCAACCTCAGGCAACGCTACAGACTTGGAGAAGAGTGTCTGGAAAGCTGCCTGGTGGAAAGGGACCTGGGAGTGCTGGTGGACAGACAGCTGAACATGAGCCAGCAGTGTTCCCAGGTGGCCAAGAAAGCCAACAGAATCCTGGCCTGTATCAGAAATGGTGTGACCAGCAAGAGGGGGAAGGTGATCGTGCCCCTGTACTCAGCACTCATGAGACACCTTGAGTACTGTGTCCAATTTTGGGCACCACAGTGTAAGAAGGTCATTGAGGTGCTGGAGCGGGTCCATAGAAGGGCAATGAAGCTGGTGAGTGTTTGGGCACTGGAACAGGCTGCCAAGGGAGGTGGGGGGAGCCATTATCCCTGGAGATTTAGCATGGAGTTCAGTCCACATAATTTATCCATTTCTTTGCCAAGGCACATGGACATAATTGGTAGTCCACTCCTTCTAATGTAAGGACCTGAAGCCTCTATTCAGGGGAGAAGGAAAGGTCTCTAAAGATTCAATTTTCTTTTAAATATAGGTCTTCAACTGGAAAATTAGAGACTGATTCCAGTGCAGCAGAGCTCATCTGAAAACATCCATAAACTAGTGCTATACTGGTCCTTTGAACCCTTTGTTTGCAATCAGCATGTTTTTTAAATTAGACCAATTAGACTCTTACTGGCTCAAAATCAGAAAATATCACTGATTCCTAAGTCTGTTTAGGAGACAGTCTAGTTTACAGTCAGCCCATAAAATTACTCCTAACAGTAATCGGGCTTTTTCAGAGACCTTTTATAAAAAGCTAAGGACTGTACACCTCACTCTGGATTGATAGGGAGCTCAAGTCAGGAGATGTCTTCCAGAATAGGCACTTCTGCACAAGCACATGTAACAATTTAGTCTCATAGAATGCTGTCAACTAATTAAAAAGGCATGTAATTAATTTTGTATAAAGTGCTCAGAAAACAGGTAGATTGGATTGTCATGTAGTTATTACACATCCAAGTCTCAGTTTAGGGAAGGTTTGGTTCGACTGTATTCTTCTTTTATCTGTGTTTACTGTCTGTCGCTTAAGCAATTGAGCAGGTTTGTGTATTGCTCAAGAGAATTTATGTGCTTCGATGTCATTTTAAGCACCCAAGACTAATTCTGGATATGGTTATCATCATATTGTGATTAGAAGAGCAAGTAGTTTTCCAAGGTTTTGGGAGTCCTGTATGATACAGATTTAAATGCTAAGTTGTGAGCTCAAGGAGGGAAAAAAGTTTAGGGCACATGATAGGAATTCAGAAAGTGTCTGTTGTACTGACATGCCAATACCCTGTTGCATTTGGACTGGTACAGTCTGATGAAGACTGAGACTGAGACATGCATGAACCAGAGCAAGAATTGTCAGTGACACAAACACGGGAAGTTGAGCAAGACAATATCCCATGGATCTAAAGAGTACTTCTTGTCATGAAGATGAACATTAATGTTTCAACTTTTACCTTGTTGTGAAATATTTTCCACTGTTGCAAAAAGGACACAGACGATGTGGGGTTTCATAAAAAGAACTGCAGCCGGTCAAACCTGTGAAGTCTGCTTTACACAGCAATGAAACAGTTCCATCTGGCATAGGATTTCCAGTTTTGGCAAAATATTTCAAGTAGTTGGATCATCTGAGAAGAGCTTTGAGTAGAGCGCCAAGTATGACCGAAGACCTAGAAAATAAAAGCTGTGAAGAAATAGTGAACAAAGGGGAATTATTTAGACAAAAGAAGAAAAGTTTTGAGAGACATTACAGCCCTCAAGTGTGTGAAAGACTGAGGTACTGAGGAAGAAGGTGTCCTGTTTTGCACATTGATGTTAAAGTATCGAAGAAGCAATGGTCTTAATTTGCAGTAAACCAGTCTGAGATTAAATTTTAGGAGAAACTTTTAACAACAGTAGTATTTAAGAACTGGAACATTTAGGAAAATGAAGTGCTTCCAATACTGGAGATCTTTGAGAACAGATTAGAGAAACATCTGGTGAGAATGATATAAATGTATCCGATCCTTCCTAGACCTCAAGTTCAATACAATGACCTTTGAGACCATTGCTTCTATTATCCATGTCTAAATTAAATTTGGCCACCTAAACACTTTTTTTTTTTTTTTTAATGTGAAGTCATAGGCACCCCATTGCTTTTAACTGCATGTAATGAATGCCTGGGTTTGGAAGTTTGTTTCACAGATTTTTAAAAGTCTTAAGAAAGCTTAATGAAAATGGTTATTTTTTCAATACCTCATCCAGTAGGTTTCCCCTTGTCTATCTAACCTATTGTTTATTGTTTCAATGTATTTGGTTACATTTTCAAACATCAAACCAGTGCAGAAGATATCTATGGAACATGGTTACCTCACATGAACTTTTTTTCTTAGGTTTCATCCACATTTTAGAACAAAACATTGCTTTAAGTTAAAACCTTCAAACAGAATTTTCTTCAAGAAGCCCTAGTTTGAAACTGGACTTTGGCAGCAGGAGAGTAGGGAAAAGAGTCTTAGCAGGATATTTATTTTGCGTGTTCTGTTAATTCCCAGCAAAGTCTGATCTAGCTATAATTCCCCAAAGAAGAATTTTGCACACTTGCTTAGCAAAGATTTCCTAAAGCTTTGTAGCTATATTCTCCATATTGTCCTTGTTCTTCCTTGTCACTCCTGGCTACTAGAGACCATGTATAAGTGGGTACCTAAAAAGAATGGATACGGAATGTTCTTAATGATTTCTCCAGGACTTGTAAAAGAAGAATCTGTCTGACAAAAAAATCAGTTAGCCTCATCAAAGTGTATGAATTGAAGGAAGTGGTCTTGTTCCAGAAAACTTGGAATAGTAATATAGGGACTGATGGTTAATTCTGGGGGGAGAAACTTGTATGGAATTGGTATTTGTTATCAGTCTTGAAAGAAGAGTAGGAATTGAGATTTGAGAAGAGAAATTAGAGACCTCAGATTCTGTGGAATTGATTATCTTCTCTTGCTGGTCACTTCCTGCTGATTTTACAATGGGCACATGTTGATAAATTGTTTGGGTTATTTTACTATCTGTCTGAAACATCATTGGAGGAATCCTGCAAAGGACAACTTTGTAAATGTCTCATTTCCTCAGTAATTCCTCCCTGTGTAATGGAACCCAGCAAAGAACTCTCTGTACAGTGAATCATTTCATCCCTGCAAGAGAAGAAGAGGATGCGGATGCCTGTCAAAATGGATATACAAAAGAGGCCAAAAAAAAAAAAAGTTTCTCATAAGGAATTTTGGTAGTTAAAATAATTTTCTTTCTATCATTTCAGAGAATGCACTATCCTCAAAGCTCAACATACATAAGCCTTAAAATAAACTGAAAGTGAGGGAAGAACAGATTTAATTTAGAGCACAACAATTTGGAACTCTGCTTGTGTTTTTTCTCTAAGACTTCTTTACTTGGCTGAATTATCCATTTTTTATTTTGCTTAACAGTATACTTGACAGCTGTACACCATGAAGTGCACAGTAAATATTCTCTTTGTTCAGTGGTCAGATATTTTCCATTACATCCATCTTTTACAACTAGAGCAACATCTCTGCAACATATACATCAGTCCATATTCAAACAACATATAAAGTGCTCTTTTTTTTGGTGTATTTGAGACATACTAGGCACAAGCCACTATATCACAAGCAAGTCTGATACAAAGAAGTTCTACCTAGATTAGTTTTATTGTTTGAAGTGAGCTTTGGTAATGTAGGATATGGAATTTATAATTCTATTAGAGAAGACTCTTCTTGACAGAGGAATGCAGGGAAACAGGAAATAGAATTTTAATGACCCACAGCACCTGCATGCTGTTTTGTGTATGACAGGGCTATTACTCCTTAGTTTTATGAAGTTTGATGGTTTTACCGAGTCTTCAGGTCCAGGAGGAATGGGAATATTAAAAAGTAACATATTTTGAACTGGAAAGATCAGTTTCTAGTGTTTTAGAGAAAAGCCTGAAAATATTATGAAGAAAGCCCCTAATGTGAATATCCCAAGCCAAAACTAAACCAAAATAAAACCACAGAATACTCACTATTTTAAGAAAACCCTGATGTTTTTAAACCACTCCTTGCATTCTTACTTATTGTTTTGTGGTATTTGCTGTTATCAGTGCCAAAAAGAGCAGAATTTCAATTTATAAGAAATAAAATGTATCAACAACAATTGAATAGCTGCGTAATGGGATATTTTTTGTGCTGCTTATGTTTGCCTGCAAAGTCAAAGCCTGGACATTTAGATAATGCAGACCAATATCTTATTTTCCATTTGAGGCAGTTTTAGCTCTGTTCCTTGTCATGGGTAAAATAACCTTCACTCACAATCACTTCCTTTTATACTGGTCATTATCCACAGTCATCACAGACCACAGTTCATTCCTCTTTATGGAATGGGTTTCTTGTATTCATTTGCTAAGTCATTGTTCTGGTTAACCCCTTTCCTACTTACCTAGTATAAAGGTAATCTTAACTTTAATCTGCAATATACATGCTTGCAGTTCTCCTGTTTGCCACACAAAAAGTAACATACATTAGCGGAAGAAAGTTGAAGCTCTAGGACAAAAAAATATGGAAAAAAAAAAAAAAAGAAATTACAGGGAATAATTTAACTTCATAATTTTAATTTCCATAGCACTCCACTGACTTCCACCCACAAAAGATCTCTTCTAACTTTGGCATGAGTATAATAACATTAGGAGCAAATCCATAAAGTTATAAACCTTCAATTGAGGGAATATAATTTCTAATACAACTTTTAGAAAGGTATTGAAATACCCTTTAGAGAAGGCTCAAGCTCTGAAGTTTGAACAGCTTAAAAAATCATCTCTTAGTTATCTTGCACTAATGTGATAATCTTTGCCAGGAAACAAAAAATAATTCACAGTTTCTGCATAGAAGACGATTGGTGATTTGATCTTAACTGAGATATGCCAAGTTTGGATCCAGATGAGTTACAGCCTCACAGTTAGATGGTAAAAATCTGTTACACATGTAACAGAAAATGGTGCTCCCTACCAAAGCTGTGTCTGTCTCTCCAAGAAAAGCAGATACTATTAGCAAAAACATGTACATATTACTGTAGGTAGGTGTATATATTTCCTTGTGGAATCTTAAAATAAATTTAAGTCTGTCTTCCTTGCAAAAGGTTTATAATCAGACAGAATTGCCATCGATTTATATGAGTATACATCATTTTATATGATGTAAAAAAATGTTATCTTTCTTTTGGGCCAGTAGATGCATGCAAAGTCAGACCAGTATATCTCATCTTACACTAACTAGAAAATTGTCAGAGGTAGAAAATTGAGCTGTTTCCCTCTGAATGAATTTCGCAGTTTTGTACAAAAGTGATACCACTGCTGTACTTCCACTGCAAGAACTTCATAGAATAATAGAATGTTCAGGGCTGGAAGGGACCTTGAAAGATCGTCTAGTCCAAGCCCCCTGCCAGAGCAGGATCACCTACACTAGGTCACACAGGAATGCATCCAGGTGGGTCTTGAACATCTCCAGAGAGGGAGCCTCCACAACCCCCCTGGGCAGCCTGTTCCAGTGTCCATCACCCTCCCTGTGAAAAAATTTCTCATGTTTCTGTGAAACTTCCTATGCCTCAGCTTCCACCCATTACCCCTTGTCCTATCATCAGGTGTCACCGAGAAGAGTCTGGCTCCATCCTCCTGGCACTCACACTTTATGCCTTTATAAACATTGATCAAATCACCCCTCAGTCTTCTTTTCTCCAGGCTAAAAAGCCCCAGCTCCCTCAGTCTTTCCTCATAAGAGAGATGTTCCATNGTGTCAAATGCCTTAAGTGAAAACAAGATAAACCACATCCACTGCACTACCATCATCTATTCACCTGGTTATGTCCTCATAAAAGGTTATGAGGTTGGTCAAACATGACCTCCCCTTGATAAAACCATGTTGATTGCTCCTGATGACCCCCTTGTTCTTGACATGCCTAAGGACAGTGTCAAGGGTAAGTTGCTCCATTATCTTTCTGGGGATGGAGGTGAGGCTGACTGGTCTATAGTTGCCAGGGTCCTCCTTCTTAGCCCTTCTGAAGACTGGAGTGATGTTTGCCCTCCTCCAGTCCCCAGGCACCTCTCCTTTCTGCCATGACTTACTGAAGATAATGTGCACCCATTATACTCAAGTCTAGTTTACAAGCTACAAACTTATTATATCAATTCTTATTAACATAACCAAAAAAAGAAAGAAAAATTACTATGGGAGCATAGCATGCTTGGTCTGGACTCAAATGACTTCCAGCACGATAAATAATTGTGTCAATAACATAATATTTTAAAGGATCAGGACTATTCCACCCCTAACATAGTCCAGACTTCACAGTAGTTACATGTGGTATAAAATGCTGCTCACTGAAGATCTCATTCAAATTCCTAATAACTGGATATTTGCTTAAAGCACAAACACAAGGATTATTTTGTAGTCTTAGTATAAGCAAACTTCTACATGGGTTTTCAATGATCACTTCAACTTTTCCATATCACTGGGCTGACATTGACTGCTGCTTCTATAGCAGGGCTGGCAGAAGGGATAAGTATTCTCTTCTAAGATTACTAAGATTGTCCTAATGCAGATCTGCCTCCAATGGTCATGCCAGCCTGTGTGCTCATCTGTGAAACTGATACTCCATCCATGCTCCATTCTGCTGACTCTGCTGTACTGTTAGCTCCAGCAAATGCTTCAGTTCTTGCTTTGAGGGGTCAATAACATTTACAGCAAAATGTTCTATGTTCTATTTACATATCAAGTGAAAGATTACTACTTTTCATCAAGATGCTGAGAAGGACACAGAGTTTTTGAAAAATATGCATCCTCTCGTCAAGACATATCTGAATTTCTGACAGAAATTATTGCATAAATACCTACAGTTAAAATGAACTTCAGTTTATCCAACAAGTATCACTGTGCAGGCAAGATTATCTTTCTGAGGACAGAAGTGTTTGTAAATTCTTTAATGTGAAACTGTTAGAGGGATGAGGTTCAATCTTTCTGGGTATTTACAAAATGCCTGCTTTTGTAGCTGTAAGATGAACATGTATAAGCTGCAGTGATTCTCAGAATTACACACTTATACCCCGACTATGAACGGGTTTCAGATTTTACTGTGTTCTGTAATCGAGCAATTAATCATGTTTTGAGCAGTGTTCAGGGATCACAGTGGAAAAGATTCAAGAGCCTGCTGGTCATTGCTAATGTCCTGCTTTGAGCAATGAGGAGGAGTAGCTTTCTGTTACTGGCCAGAACAAATCCTTCTCTCACCCTTCCTCCCACTTTTGCCTCTGTTCATTGACAACTTCTTACACTTCAGAGAATTTATTGGAGTTGCCAGCTCTGAGCATAATCAAACTCTGCTCAGTTTTTCACACTATCTTTCCCTCCATGAGGTGCTTGTATCCCATCAACCTACAGGGTTTGCTGCCTGCACAAAACAGTCTCCTGAGCTGCACCAATGAAATCACATATACCATTTCTGGCCCTGCTGCTTTCCACCCCTAATCAGCCAGCAGGAGAAACCTGACACAGTTTGTACAATCATCTGGTGGATCACTTGCTGACTCTTCCTCATCACAGGTGGAAGAAGCTTTCCTTACTTAAAATCAAGAAGCTGGGAGAGCACCTAGTTCTTGTTCCAGTGAGCAGTGTTGAAGAGAGATGGCAACAGTTTATGCAGGGATCTTGTATCTATGAATATGCCTAAGACACTTGTTTTTTACTTGTCAGACCATTCAACATGACTAGTTTTTACTGAAATATTAACCAGAATTCTTCTTTTTTGTTATTATTTTTTAACATTTCAACATATATTTAGCTTAATATACAGGATGTAATATTGTATTTTCTGGAATTTTAAACTGTAATGTTAATATAACTGATAGTCCTTGTAACTCGCCTCCCTAGGGACTTTAATGGGACTGGCATTTTTTCCTTTTGGCGGAGGCACCTCCTTCCCACAAAATGTTATACTGAATAATATTGTTGTGCTAAGAGCTAATAAATATTTTCTTCTTGTTTCGAAATTATATATAATGAAATTTTTATAGTGTATCCATAATCATTGCAGATCAAAGATCATCTTCCAATGCATGACAGACATGTTGATGACACAGACCTTGAAGTTACAAAAATTCAACCTCACTGCCTTGCATTTCAAGACCAGACAGACATATACCAGAAGCATTAGTACAAAGTTTTTTAAATCTACATATTTTCTTGCCCTTTACGGGACATTGCAGGGATTGAGCTAAATTTGATTTTCATAAAAGGTGTTAGATTTCTCTATAAATAGGACTTACCTTTTCCCTCATCATTGATTTTCAATCAGATGGTAAAAAAGGCTAGAATATAACAGAATTTTAATGTTCACATCAGGAAGTAATGTAAGGAATGTATATTGTTAATAACTCTAGCTGTCTGCTTCTGTTGGGATGGAGTATAGTGTTTTTTTCACGCAGTAGCAATGTTAAAACTTATCCAGAATATCTTTTTGGTTTTGAAAGAGATGTGCACAAAGGCTAATATTTCAACTAGACCTGAAGCTGTATAACACAAGAGAAGAAATATCATTATTAGATGTCTCTGCATTAGGAAAGAACCTAGTAAAGCAGAACTGAATTTTCAATGGAGAAAACTGGACATTAAGGCAGACATTGCAGAATTTATAAACACTTTCCCCTTTTGGCTTCTGTGAGGTTAAAGCTAATTTGTCATTTCTTTATTATATCCTCTGTGAAATAGAAATTAAATGAAATTGTAAGATGATGAGCTCTGTCCCTCTGAAAAGTGACACTTTGTTCATATAATAACTGTAACACTATCTCTTGAAGACCTGTTTTTCAGGTGAGCAACTCAAGAGCCATTATTGCCCCAGTATGATTAATTACTATTGTCTTGTGTCAATCAAGACTCACTAAAATGAAATGTAATCTATGTGAATCATGTATGTCTGTCATTTCACGGATTACTATAAAATAAAATGTTCAGAATATAGTCATTACAGGTATAGTTTAATGATTATCATTTTTAATGATAAACTTGTCTGTTTTGTCTTGATTTTAAATAACCTTGTATATGTTTAAATTAGAAGTTATATAATTGATTTTCAATAAATTACTAAAAACCAATTCCATTGCATGAATATACTATGGATTTTTCAAGAGATTTGTTTTGTTTTCCTCTTCATCAGCTTTATATTTTCTAAGAAATCATGCAGTACCATGACAATGATTTTGAGAAAGTTCATCATTTCCAGTAGAGTTACATCAAAGAAAGTACTCTGCTGTTTCTAAGTAAGAAAGTGAGAGCAATGGAATGTGTGTGAAATTCCAATTCTACTGCTAAGTCCAGAAATTAGGTAGGTCCACATGCCAAAATCAACAGCTTTCATTCTTTACACCTTATCCTTTCAAAGATATCACTTGAAAGAAATCACTGTTTTTTTTCTCTTTGTTTTTAGCAACACAGTTGGGACAAAATCTACTGTTTGTTTTGAGGAATACTCATGGAAAATAATATACTATTATTTACTGTATTCTTTTCCTTAATTACACCTTATCTTAAATGTAAACAAAAAACTTTTCTGATATGAAAAGCACCCTAATTGCTATGGTCTAGAGCAAGTTGAAAGGATGAACTCTCCTTTCTTCTGCTGCAACTGTATGGCTGTCCACAAATGAATCACAAGATTCATAAAGAGAAGAGAGTGAGAGATGATAGAAAAATCTGGGAATAAATGGAAGGATGATGTCACACCATAGAGATGGGAGGAGATCTTCAGGTTTTGTTCCTCATTCCAGGATTATACATTCATTTTGAATTATATTGGTATTTGTGGAGGAAAAAGAAAGAAAGTAGGGTAACCTCTCTCCTTATTCTAGACCTACTGTCTAACTTGTATGCACATCACCAGGAAGGTCATGGGGAGAATGGAATTTAAGCCTTCAAGCCTCCAGTTGAAACCTCCAGTTTCTATGACATGTGTTCTAGCCAGCAGGATACTTTTCAGGCTTATCTGTTTCAAAAACAAAAAGCCGCAAGCAAACATATATGCTTTAAGTGGTCAGCCCTGTCATTGTTTGCTAATTCTGCTCAAAGCATATGCATTTCAGGATCTTCAAGAGAACAAGGCAAAACATGAAATAAAACTGAATTGGATCTGATTGGAAATGGAAACTAGAAGCTTGTGATGAGACAGCACTTGGACTGCAATGGAAAAGTGCTGTCTGCAGAATGCTTCTGGACTCTGTGGAGCAATGCATTTAGGAATTTAATCCTTCAACTAAAATGCAGCTAAATCTGGATTTAAAGTCTGCCTATGAATTTTCTCTGATGTCTTTATAGGACCCAGCCTACATATATAGAATCAGCCTGCCTCACAAAGTCATTGGGTTTTTCTTCTGATTTCACTAAGAGCAGGATAAATCCTAAGTAGAACTGAAAACCGGTATCTTTTACATGTAAAGCCACATCAACCTTAACACACAGACTTTGTGTTAGATATTTGTCTGAGCAATCTCACTAGCAAAAAATGCAAGGGAAATGTTTGCTTATTTGCAGCTGTTAGCACTGGTCACTAAAAAACTTTTTACTTGGGTCTCCTCATAACTTCTAAAATGAAAGTTTGCTTACTGTGAAATGAAAGTTTGTTTTCTGTGATTAACTTAAACATGGATAAACCAAGCACGATCTACCTTGTACATATTACCTTTTAATATTAAAAGTTGCCTTGGGTATTTTTTATGTTTATGGTGATTCTTTTAATTTGTACTTCTTTTTGCAGATGCATCGATCAGTCAATAAACAGAAGATGAGCTGCCAAAAACATATTATAAATCAGATTTATTGTGCAAGTGTCATATACTTCCCTACTTATGAGGTAATAGTTTCTTGTGTCTAAAATGGTTTCTAATAGATTTTTTTTCTTCTGTGCATTCAATATTTCCCAATAAACATAAATTGGAATGAAAACAGTCGGGGAAGGTTAACACTAACAATGTCAAGAATTATTCTTTCTTGCATTAGCACTAATTAAATTCCCTGCATATATTTCTAACGTGAGATTAATCAGATAATAATGAAACAATTCTTATATCAGACTGATGGGCCATTTATACAATTACAAAAATGATATTTTGATTTGGCTGTACTAGTGAAAGCTCAAAAAATTATTCTGTCTGTTTCTAAAATTAGAGATTTTTGCCTATCATATTTCAAGGCAAAATATTCTGTAGATACTATTGAAATTAAGAATTTATAATAGAAATGCGTTGTACTTCTACATACTTTCTGTGTGATGCTGTAACATGCATGCATATTACATACATACATATATACATTCATCTTAGACTCTGGAGAATGATGAAGCCTCATGGTGCTCACTAAAAGTAGTATCTGAGTTCCTGAAATGAACCATAGGGTGTTCCAAGCTTCAAAATCCTTGAGACTTATCCAACAGAATATGTCTGTTAATACTTTGTGACAGTGCAGCTCATTGTGCACCCTGAATATTGATCTCCTGCAGCTCATGACACAGTAAAACATGATGCAGCTGCCCAGCTTCCTTCCAAAGTCAGACTCTGCCCAGACTTTTGAAATCAGAAAACAAATGTGGAACTTCATACAAAATACATATCCCTTGCACCAATGATTCAATTCATTACCCTGATGCAAAAGGCAATAGTACTACCTGCAACTAACATTACTACCAAGGACTTTCAGGATTCAAAAATCAGATGGCCTGTTCTCATGCTTGAGAAGTCTCCCCTTAAGAAGTCAATCTACTAGTTCAACTCATGCTCAGAAGCATGCATAACAAACAGCAACAGACCCAAGTTGCTCAAAGCACAGAATTCATTGCTGTTTTAATTCAGAAAGGTTTTCATTCCCTTAAGGGCCACATTGATCTCTACCTTATTAAATTACAAGTTCATTTCCTACAGGGTGTGATACCTGGATTAAGTTCCTTTCTGACTGACTCTATAACCTACTAATTACCATGTAAGTCCCTAAAAAGTAAAAAAAAGTGTCAGCAGATTTCTGCATTTTAATATATATAGTCATTGTATAACAGCAATCATCTTGCTACATAGAGAGTTTGGGCTGTGAATCCCATTCTCTTTATTGAAGGTATTGTGACCATAAATGCTAATAGAGCACTGTAGAATCCATTTCAGTCATGCATGTCTGAGCTATACTCTACTTTTTTTTACAGTTTTGTTGTTGAATACCATAATAAGAGACAAGTCCTGCTCTGCTGAGCATTCTACTTTAAAACACCATGTGTTTATTATAAACCAAAGAGTTTAAATTGCTTTCCATTTTGTCAAGCTAAGCTCCAGATCTTGTCTTGCAGAAAGCTGATCATTAAAAAAGGACATAAACAACATCTCTTGCCTTTCTATCCTCAAGACCACAGTAACTTCACAAATATTGTGGTTTTTTGGTTTTGGTTTGGTTTTTTTTACAGTTTAAGAATGCTAAAATTGAAACAGTGTGCCACTGTGCTAAGCATGGTAGAGAAAAAAAATATGTCTTCCCTACCAGATAGCTTGTAATCCAAATGTAAGAGAAGAGGGCTATGTGCTGGCAGGTGGAAGTGATGACACAAGCATCTTATACCATCAGTTCAATCAATGAGGATCAGAGATACAGAAGTAGTTCCATTAGTGAACTAGATTAGAAATATGGAAACATCTACATGAAATCTGAACTAACAGATTTTACTATCTTATTATCTTCCAGGGAAGATTATGGAACAGTTCATCTTGGCGGTGATCACGCAGCAAGTGCAGGACAACAGGGGGATCAGGCCCAGCCAACATGTGTTCATGAAGGGCAAGCCCTGCTTAACCAGTCTGATCTTCTTCTACGATCAGGTGACCTGCTTAGTGGATGAGGGAAGAGTGGTGATAGGGAAGAACTGATATCAGTTCAATTATGAACTGATATATAAAGGGAAAATATTATATCAAGTGGAAACAATTCACCAAACATAAGAAATTTAATACAGCCAGTCCCATTCACAGACCTCCAGCATTTAGAGTTTGTCTCCTGAGTCCTTGTCAAGACATTTTCAAGTGGGTCAACATATGAGAAAAACACTGAATTTTTTTAAAATAACAACAGTTTCTTCAGAGTTTTAAGGGTTTAAGAGTTTTTTAAAAAAGCAAGCCAACTACTGGTAAAGTACACACTTCTATCCCCAAAAAATATTTAAGACCTGTGGCTTATATGTGAACTCAATGTGAATATAGACTTCTGTTGAATATATGGGTTTATATTCAAAATTGTGTGAATACGAAGTACCACCTCTATGCTGAAATAGAAACCTGTCAAAACACATGGGCATTGCTTCAGTAGTAATAAAAGTCAGGCGAATTTTGAATTTGGTAGGATTTTAAAAACAGAGTGAAATAAATATACATATACATGTATAAAAACTTAGATTAAAACAAAGACTGTTTATAATATTTGTATGAAGGAGAGTTTTCATTGTATTAGGTATTAGACAATTCACTTGTTTAGGAGTTTTAGCGAGCGTATTAGTGCTACTTAAAAATATGTGCTTTAGTATTTATATCAAGTTGAGTAAACTATCATATGTAATATACAGTGATAGACTCTTTTCATAATGATTCTGAAAGCAGTGTCAGAAATTTTACCTTTTGAATTATTTCACACACATACCTTAATCTGACTGTTCTTTAAATGTATTTGAACAACACAGAAAAAGAACAGGACAGAAGTTTTTAAGCTAATACCTGAGGTTTTTGTGGCATAATCTAGGTTATCTGATTTTTGAAATTCTGACAGTGTCATTTTCCATTTTATAACCAGCTTCTGTTGTAGGAAACTGAAATATATATCATTTCTTCCTTACTTCCTGCTAAATTCAGTTAGCTTGCAAGCCTGAATTGCCTTTAAGATTCTCTTCTCTGCTTCTTGTTCTCATATTAAACCAATATTTTTTCTCCTTGAGTGTTTCCTCTGCCTAAAACAAGACAATGTTTCTGCTCTGTAAAATCTAGTATTAAAAAACACCCATATTACGTATTTGTTCATTTTCTCTTACCATTAACCTTTTCTCATCTTTTCAATACACATTTATGCACTAGACTTCATATAATTTTTAAGAATTACTGTTGCCTTTCTATGATCTTACAGTAATGAAATGTTAAATTAACTTTTTAGGCTATCATTAAGCTGGCAGAAAGACTGTGTTGTGCACTGCATTTAAAAATAACATCTGTAGCTTGGCTGTGCTTTTTTTTGGTCTTCTCAATCGTGCCAGCTCTGTGACTTATGATGTCCCCTTTACAGAAGGTAACTGATACAATCTCCATCAAAAAATTCTCAAATAAGAAAAAGATTGGGTTTAACCTGTTGATGTCATAAAACTGCAGTATTAACTTACTCAGAAATTTATGAACTCAGAAATTTATAGAATGACCTGACAAAAAGCATCATTGGTGCAATCAAGGGTGCAGCACTGTATGGAGGTGGGGAACAGGCAGCCAAAGAATTGACATTGGGGGACAAGCTGATCTGAATTTGCCACTGAAGCCAGTTTGTCACCAAACAACAGCCTGGAGTTCACACTGAGATCATTCACACAATTTCACATGTTTTAACTTATGCACAATAACTTCATACCTGTAGCAATTTGTCTTCATTTTCTTGAGTATAGAGCAGACATTTGACCAACAGAAATCGTCATGCATTGTGTCATTAATTAGATGAACATACTAAATACTGGAGCTTCTTTTTGAATTCCTAGCTTTAAAGCAAGAGGTTTTAAAGCCTTTTGCTGTGACTTTTGGTCCTTTGAATTTTCATCAGTAATGTAAAAATAAATTGATAGTGAGATGTTTGCTGTAACAGTTATGATGAGATATGAGGATATAAAGGATGGGTTGTGATGTTTTTGGATATATGGTTTAACTAAAAATATAGTTTACATTGGGGATCAGAAACACAAAAGATACCCATGCAGGATATTACTGATTGCTGTTTCAGCCTAATTTCCTTCCTAAAGACCACTTACATAAGAAAGAGACCTTTGAAAACTGCATAGACTCAGAACTCTTATATGCAAAAGCTTAATGCTTAATGTCATCATTAGGAACAAGTTTTCCCCTGATAGTTAAGGTTTGAGAGAATGTATTTCATAAAACAAATGCATCTATACACAGGAGAATATATCAGCATGATAAAAACTAAGTGATAGTACAAGGATGATAGATGATACGGGAGTATCACTAACTTACCCTATTCTTCTAATTCTTAAACATCCACCACTTGCCATTGTCTGGTACAGAAAACCAGAAATATTTAATCTACATTTGTACAGCCATTCCAGTTCCTGTCTTAGTTAATGGTAATCAATGAGGCATTTTTTTATTTGTTGTTACTTCTAGCTACTGAGAAAAGAAGTAATAAATTATGATTTAGGGATGAAGCAAAATATTTTTGTTGAATGAACGCTACAAACAATTACAGTTACATGTAGCAATATTTTTGATTTAAAGAAATTAACACTCATAATACATAACAGTCTTTGACTGATATTGATTAACAATTGGGCTGCTAACTGGCTGGTATGTTTTTGAATTTGCTTTTTAAGGTAAACTATTTACTAATCTATAACAAAACTGTCAATGGACAAGCTAAATATGCTTATCTAAATATCTCTAATAAATATAGAGATACAAAGTTTTGACTTTACATGGCATCTAGTCTATTTCACTTCCTCAGAGTGATGCAATACTTTAATATGAAGGAAATAAGTAAAAAAAAAAAAAATTACACAGCATTGGTTTTAGCCACATTTTCCTCATGGGATAGGAGTAGGAATGCATTAGTAATGCATTCTCATCCATAAATCTGGAGCTGAGGACCTGAAGATTATAGCTTGAATATGGATCAGCAAAGGTTGAAAATGTGAAGAAGAATCTCTGCTTCTTGGGATTACCAAAGACTAGTTTCACCTATTTAATGGTCCTTGAGGTAAATTTGTTTAAGCTTTCTGAAAAGTAGCTGTTTCTCTAAAAAGGAGCCTTACCTTCAGCATGCACACAAATTCCTTTAGCTGAGGCTTCTGTACCTAGACCCCCACCTTCTACCTTCTCCTCCCAATGCACTTAAGATATTAAAAATTAATATTCTGTAAGTATCATTAGAACTTGAGTTCTGCCTACTTTTGTTACACATACCAAAGGAATGGGTGGCATTTTGCTTTAAAGTGTCAACACATTTGTATAATGAATAATAGGCCTTATCATATGTCTTTTCAGCAAACTTGAAACCACTAGACCAATTTGTCTATTTACAATTTTATTGTCTGTAGGCTATAGCAAAACCAGCAAGTTACTTTTCTGTTTCAGAAATGTCATGGATCTGTAATATGTTAAAGTTGTGCATCAGAAAGACACAACTCAGTATCATTCTTTCTACCTAAACAAACAAAAAGTAGATTGTGTGTGCTTCAGGGTAGTAGAATATGAACTGAGCAATAGCACAGATTTTTTGTATTTCTCATGACTGTAATGTAGTAGGGGAAATGAAATTTTGGCATGAGTAATCATTGTCTATAATTGCAAGCTCAATGACACCACTAAAAGATTTATCGAGTAGGTAAGGCATTAGGTGGATCAATACATCCTCTAGGCCCACTGGTATTATCTTCTCTACTCTAGTTTCTTCTTCTAAGACTGCTAATTGTACCCCAATGCCTCATGGATTTAAAGCTTATATACTTCTAGGAGTGGTGTATGAAAAATTATTGAAGAGAAAACCTTAATGAAGCATGATGAAATCTATTTAAACCCACATCTGCTACTTGATTTTTATTACAAATCTGATTTCAGACTCCAGCATGATGCCTGCACGTTCAATTTCTGTTACCAGAAATCTCTGAGTCTCACTATCAGCACCTGGCAGATAGCTGGAAATGTGCAAAGGCAGAGATTTCAAAGTGTAGAGCAATTTCTCCTGGAAGAGTTAAAAATACATATAGTGCAGTGTGGACTGTTTATTCTATGCATTTGTGCAATAATTCTAAGATTTAACACCAGCCCTCTGTTTCCCATAAGACAACAACTTTAACAGAGAACATAAGAAGATTGTTCCCTCTCTGAACAGCTCTGTATTACTGAGAAACTAAAGAGCACTTTTCTGATATGAAAGAATTAAATTTTAGGCTAATATATTCTGCTCTTTTTAGCAGCGTACAGGTTTCAGGAAGATGAATTCCCAATATATGGAAGGGCATGTTTTTTCAAACCACAGAACAGAATCAAACTTACTAAATAGTTTCTTCTAACTAATTTTTGCAGCTGCTCAAGGTTTTACAAGACCTTATTCAAAATTAGAACTTTTAATACACCATTGTTTTAAAGGAATAGTTCAGTTGGTGTAACACTACTTCAGAAATATCTGAAGGGTTTTTCAGTACATGGTCTGTTTGAAACCAGTCAGAGCATGAGGGCTCTTGAAAAGATAGCCCTCATGACAATTTTTGAGGCACTGTGTAGAGTGCAAGAAAATGGATATCAGTCCAGAGTCAATAAATCAGTACTTTGAAGAAGAAGTATTTTGAAGAAAATCTGTTACAGTAAATGCGATTTATTTTGCTGAAAGCTGTCTGCAAAAAAACCCCACTGCAAGTGGAACTTTAAAAAAAAAAATAAATAAAGAGAAAAAATCTTAGTTCAACACAGCATATTCTCATTACAATTCTATTGACTTGGGAAAGGTTTTATATTAAGGCAATTAGAATCCTGACTGGCTCAGACTGCCATGAATTAGTCAGTTAATAGCCCAGTACTGTCATACATTTTTTTTTCTGTAGCTGGTGTCTTTTTGCATCCTAAATGCCAGCTTCCTTAAAGACACCAGTTAAGCTTTATGTGTTCAAACTTTGAAAAGTTAGAGTAGTTCTTTTAAGGAAGGCTGTGGAGAAAATCAAATGTACATTTTATTCTTTTTAAGTAGTGATTTAGCTGTAACAGTGAGGACTTATATTAATGCAGCAGTGACATCTGAACTTTTAGTGAGATTAGATGTCTCAATCTAACCCACTGAGAGGGAAAAAATAGTATAAATTTAACTCCAAAAGTCCCTCGGAGATAGTGGAATGTTATATACATATTTTGCGTGATAAATCCATCCATCCTTCCACTGAGGGAATAAGTAATAGTGAATTTTCAACTGTTTTATTTTCCTTCCTATTTTTCAGAGTTCCTCTTCATTTACTACCATCCTGATACATTCTTAGATTCATGGTTCTTCGTATTAATTAATCAGACAGTTAATCCCCTTAATCAGTTCACTATTTGGTTCTCTCCATGCAAGGATTAACCCACAATAGTTCCCCAAATCATCAGCTAATTTTTCCCTCCAATACAGCCATATATCACCAGCTACACTCTGTGTGGGCTATTGGACAGTTAAAGCTCAAGTCAGAAAATTGGGATCCTGTGAAACTATGACCAAGAAAACATGAGTTTCAAAGGGAAGAGAAGTCTGCCTATATTTTTTTCCTCTCTTCCCTGCCATCTACCTACTGGGTTTCTGCGTTTCAGAGGAGATGATCATCTTTCCATGGAAGCATTTCCCAAACAAGAATTTCTAGCTCCAAGAGCAGTTAAGGAAGAATTTGAGGAAGATTCACTGTCTCCTGTTGACATGCCTTGTTCCTAAGGTCTACTGAACATGTTCTTCCCTCACAAGAATCATTCTCAGTAAGTTTGCTCCTCATCATGTTTACCTTACCTACCTTACATTACCTTACATTACCTACTCAAGAAGGTCAATTTCCTCAAGCATTTTATGCCAGTATGCACATGCAAGAAAGCGTGCTAAAGCCTGAGAGACACATGGGGTTGGGAAACTGATGAAAAGAGATCAAGAAGTACAAAAGAGCCAGGGTTCCTTGCACTGAGGTTTCATAGAGGGAAATGGGTTTCAGTATGTCCCAAGAACTGAATAGGATATGAATGTTGAAGGGCACATAGACAGATGGCTATGCTGAAGGGCATGGGACTTAGAGGAAGACACAGTGGTCTAGGAAAGGTCTTCTTGTTAGGTATCCAATGATAAATGAACTACCTGATGTCGTTATAGGACAAGAGTTTGAACAGATTTAAAACCTTACGAAGAAAGCTGAAGTATAATAGCTCATGCTAAAATCAATTTTCAGAAAGTTTTCATAAAATAATGATGTCTTTTACATCAATGATATTACAGTTGTGTTCTGTTTAATTACCAAGTGTCACTCCAGCAGTTAAATGGTTCCTTAATTACATAATTATTTAATAAGAAAATAAATAAATAACTTTTCTTTGACTTTACATTTCAAGGGAAAAAAAAAGAAATCAGTAATTCTTAATTCAATAGTTAGTTACTTAGCAATCATTTACCAGTTTTTGGAAATGTTGTTAGGTTTCAGAGTCAGCTTTGTTTGGGTTAATTGAATACTTTTAATTATGGTAGCTGAACCCAATCCTTATAACTTTAAACACAGCCCCAAAGGCATCACTTGGTTAAAAAAAGCTCAAAGAAAATTAATATTTGAAGTACAGCATATACTCTATTGGTTTGCCAGCTGAATTAATACAGAGGTTAATAATCACACTTTAGAAAACATTGACATAAGTTTAATTCCCTTTTTCAGTTGAAGTTGCTAGCCAAATTAATTGGTGCCAGTCCCTAAGAAGGGTAAAAATAGTAACTTCATTATTTATAATAACATTTCACAGAGATAACTCTAAACACATGCAAAGACTATACTTTGAGAGAGTGTATGTTTTGCTAGTGCAGCATGATAAAATTACAATATGCTTCTTCAGAAGACATTAGTATTATCTGTTTACAAACAAAAATGCTGTTTCCTCCAGAAAAAAAAATCAAGATGTGCCAAACAAGTAAAACTGTAAACAGTTCACAGAGATATTGAATTGCTTACATTATCTCTTCCCCCTTGTTTGATATCCAGAAATGCAAGACAAATTTTATTATTTTTTTTTTTTAATGTTCAGGAAAACAAACTTTTTGGCACAATCTCCCATAACATCCTTGTGTAGAAACTCAGGAAGTGTGAGATAGAAGAGCAGATAGTAAGATGGATTAGTAACTGATTGGACAAGAGAGTCCAAAGAGTGGTGGTCAATGGTGCCAAGTCCAGCTGGAGTGCTGTAACTAGCAGATTCCCCCAGGGATCCAGTCCTGATCAACATCTTTATCAATGACACTGATGACAGGACAGAATGTCTTCTCACTAAGTTTGCTGATGACATGAAACTGGGAGCATTGGCAGGTACACCTGAAGGCTGTGCAGCCATCCAGTGAGACATGGACAGACTAGAGAGCTGGGCAGAGCAGAACCTAATGAGGTTTAACAAGGATAAGTGCAGAGTCCTGCATCTGGGAAAGAATAATAAAGTACACCAGTACAGACTGGGAGGTGATCTGCTGGAGAGCAGCCCTGTGGAGAAGGACTTAGGAGTCCTGGTAGACAACAATTTCTCCATGGAAGAGCAATGTGTCCTTGTGGCCAGGAAGGCCAATGGTATCCTGGGGTGCATTAAGAAGAGTGTGTCCAGCAGNTTTCAGAACTCACCTGGATGCGTTCCTTTGTGAACCTGTGTTAGATTATATGGTCCTGCTCGGGCAGAGGGGTTGGACTCGAAGATCTTCAAGGTCCCTTCCAACCCCTGACACCCTGTGATATCTGTGAACTTCATGATGATTCATAAGAATGGTGCTCAGAAGCCACATTGAAACATTAATTGATTTTTGAGCCTGAAGGGGAAAAGAGAAAATATTTTGAAGAGCAGCACTAGAGGGATAAAATGATGAAGGTTGAGGCTATGAAAATGTTGCTGTCTGGATATCTTGCCGGTCCCTAACATGTTCATATTTGGCTCATCTGTAGAGAATACAGTATGTCTCAAAGTTGCAGGCTTTGAAACACCTTTTAGAGACTGATGTACGGTGAAACAGAGCCAAATCACAAAACATTTCTGTTTTGTAAATAAAATTTTTGTTTCCTCTGTATAGACCAGATCTTCTGATTTTTTTCTCTTGTGTCACACTAATGACAGTGTATACTATTTGAAATTCTGAGGATTTCACTGTATACCTCAATAGTACTGCAAACAATAAATGTTGGGTTCCAAACTATTGTACTCCTTATGTATCGTTTTGCACTCTGTTTAACAAAAGATTTTTAGATCTGTAATCTCTAAAGGCATAAGACACCTTTAGGTCACCTAATTTATCCTGCAGATTTTGAATGACAATAGATTTTAAAGGACTACATTCATGTATTTCCTTTTGAAACCTAATAACTGGTGTTCAAGTCATGAATATGATGTGAATTCAAGAAAATCCATTTCTGCTATGAAAATATGATTATACTTAGGATCCAACATTTTCCATTATCTTCTTTGTACCTACCGATTGTGTCTATGATTTTTAAAGGATGAGATTTTTAATTCTATACCATGAGCCTGCTTTAATTTTTGTGTGGTATATTAGCGATACACTTGTATACAGAATTTTCTACCTATGAAGATATTTAACTAATAATCATATAACCTCTCAGTCATTTATTCACAACATATAAAAATGAGTTTATATAATCTATGAATTATATAAGAGAATTATATAAGAGAATCTTTTGTTTGAAAGGAACTACTGCAGCTCATTTAGTCCAAGCACCTGCTCAGTAGCTTCAACAATGCTGATCAGATTGGTCAGATATATAAAAAAAACCCCAAAACACCATCCCTGCAACCAGTATCTCAGCTGAAGATTTATTTTCAATTAAATTGGAAATGTATGTATATTTAACATTAACTGGCTTTTGATATTGATACATAGACATTCATGGCTTTACATATTCAGTAGAAACCATCATCACATGATCTTGCATCTGAATGCTGATAAAATCTGTATTCAGTCAATCAGTAATGAAGAGATATTGCCAGATGGATCTTGCCAGGTGTTAGCAATTAATTATTGATATATTTTGTGGAATATTTAACTGGGTATTAAAATGCAGTCTTCCTGCACTAGATTGCTCCATTATATTGATGGTTGCTGATTGTATGAGTCTTCTTTTTCTTCCTGACATGAAATGTTCAAAACAGAACCTTCAGAATCTATCAAAGACATCCCATCGGACAGTTATTATGTGGCCTTTAGAAATCAGGTTTTGTAAGACATGATTTCAGATTTTCTTTAAATTAATACTGATCACACAGAAATGCATTTTCCATTCTCCCAAGCTAGCTTGCATGTTTTTCTGTTCTCTTAAATGCTTATTTCAGTATCAACCATAAGGCACTAATAAAAAAAAATAAAATAACAACAACAAAAAAAAGTGCTCAACCTTTTGTTAATAGTTTGATTATGTTTTTGAAGTGGTGAAGGACAAGTAGACATGCAATTTACCTAACCTCTGATTTACAAGTTGTGATGCAATAATTCAACTGACAACATTAAAGACTATTTCAGAGTACAGAAAGCAGTAAAAAAGGCACCATAGAGGGTTTCTTTCACTATTGCAATGTTTATCAAGACTGTCCTTTGCACCATAGCTCATTCATTGCCAGCTCAATCTCAGTGTCTCAGTTGGGTGGAAAGCAGCACTGACAGTGATTTCTGTGATATGAGTATTTGTCTATAACAGTTAACCTGTGGGAGCTAAGCAGAGACTACCTCATGTTTCCAATCCAGTTTAGAACTGATATAGTGATGTGACCAAATGACCTTAAACACTAAATTTTATTTCTCTTTCTGCTGAAACCAATAACTTCTATTCTTGCAATGCCTGAAAGTGGTCTTTGAGAATATTTCAGCTCAAATGTACCTTTGAAAGAATGTTCAAATAGAGCTAGCCATGAAGTTCCCCTTCGGTAAGAAACAATATTCACAGATTGTCTTCTCACTGTATTTCATGAAGAAAAAGAAAAGGTGTGATTTATTTTCCATAAAATTGGCATCTAGAATTTGAGAAGGATAAGCTTAAGCTAGTAAAATTTGTGTATTTTTTTCAACCAAGAGACAAAAATAGTCACCCCCAAAAGCAATTAATTTGATCTGTTCCATAAATCTCTTTTACAGTGAAATGATTCTCCTGCATCCTTCTTTACATTGACTATGGAAGGAGGCCATGTGAGCTTACTTAGTCTTAGAAAACTAACTATATTCTGTATACATTACGTGGTGAATTATTTTATCCCAGATATCTTGAAAACATTGCTTCAAGAAGACCTCAACAAAAACTTATGTCAAATGTCATGCTACCCACAAAAGAAGTATTTTCCATCACCTCAATGTTTTATACAGATTCGTATCTTTCTAGAAGGAAACCCACAGTGTTGAGAAATGTTAGGAGGCTTATTCTCAAATCTCATTCAGAATTGGTGGCTTATGTTATAAAGAGAACGGAAGAATTTGCAGGGGGACCAACAATATAACCGAGGTCTTCTGGAGGAACTGTGACCTTCTAGAGCAGAAATGGGATGTGAAGTTGGATATGGTCATCCAAACTGCTTTCAAGCATCTTCTGAATTGATTTCCATTTCCACTGGCTGTAGTGAGGTACCCAGTATGGGTATCCATAAAAATTGACCCCTAACTCTTAAGTGTTTTAATCTTGAGCCAAATTCTACTACTGAAAATTTAGAATGGTCTCTTTAAAATCAAGATTTCAGAGCTCATATTCTACACTTCTGAAGTTACATCAAAATTGAGAAGGGAATGTTCAGAAGCAAAATTTGTATTGTTCTCTCTCTGCTTGTTCTAGCTGGGAAAACACAGATTCTCATGTTGATACATCAGATCAAAGGGCTAGAAAACCACTGGGCATCTGGCAGCTCTACAGACATAGGAATTTCTCTAGCAGATCAGAGGCAGTGCAATCAGCTTCTCCATCATCTTCCCATTTTCAGAATAGAAAGTTTAGATTTTCAGGATAGAAAGTTCAACTGTGATAAATGGGGCACGGGCATCACGTGGCTCTGCTCCAGTGATTTCATAGTAAGATTTTAGCCCTTTGGGGCTCCATGTAGCTGAAGCAGCTTGATCAGTCCTGGAGCTCTCTTCTGTAATTCTGAAAATTTAATTATATGTGAAATGCATATCAATGGCTGGTTTTAAAGATGCCTGAATGTTCATATCCTAAAGGACCATCCTAAGTGTCTTTAAAGTTATAGTGAATGTATTTAAAGCAAAAAAAAATTATCACTTTCTGTAAGAACCAACCTTAGTCCCCTGTCTTTTAAATCAGCTGGGACCTCAAGACTTAGAGGGAGACTTAGATTTAAGAACTATTCAGACTCATCTAACCTCCATATGGCTTGAAAATTAAGCAGCTGGCATCAACAGAGTAATTTGGATAGAACATATAGCAAAATTAGACTGGATGTACTGTCAGTGGAGAGACTCAGGAGTCTGTGAAGGGTAAAAATTCCATACACGTACATCAGGAAAGACCTTAGCAGAGTTTGACATGTGTCACTCCCTGGAGCTTAGGTGACTGAATTGGAAATGCACATTAGTCACCTGTGTCCATTCAGATTTTTATGAATAAAACTAATTGGATAGAATTCCGTTTTTACAGCTGAAGGGGAAAATGAACTTCTGAATCACCATTTCACATTTAAGCTGTGTGTCACTGAGACCTCAGCTGATCTGATGGGTTTCTGCCAGCAGGTGCATGGGTCTTACTCAGCTACTGTCTTTCTCTCTCCCTCCTCCTGCCTCTCATTGTTCAGCTTGCTCTCTCCCTCACCTGAGCTCTGGCACTGAAAATAGGACTGGAACTTCATCTTCTCAATAATAGATCAATTATCTCAACTTTATCTATAGTAAAATACACACAGCTGTGACCCTTCATAGAGAGTAACTGGCACAGAAAAGACAGTTCCATATTATTAAACTCTTATTCTCTAAAATGACCACATGCAAACAGCTTGCTGGCAATTGCCTTTAGTCTGTGCTAAATCCTTAACTAAGCCACCAGGCAGCAGATAGGCTTACAATAGTGCTTCCTGCTCCTTCTGATGTTGTTCAACCAGTGTGCTGCCGTGTACAGTGAAATCATAAAAGCAGAGGAGAACAAACAACAGTGTTTTATACTTTGGTCCACTGATTCACTTTTTCTGCTAGTACCTGGTTTCTGATTTCCACCATGGAACTAGTTGAACAGATTTCCCTTTGAGAATCTGGGCCATAATTTCCAGTTTTAGGTACATGTCTGAGCTACTTGCTGAAGGTTATTCAGCATTTCTCAGATTGTTAACACTGTAATATAGATTTCTTTCTTATGAATTCTTGTATTCAGTTGTAATTGTTTTATTTCTGAATGTCCATGGTTTTGCTTCTATCCTTTTGGCCAATTCAGTTAGTTTATCTATATATGTCAATCATCATCTGTAAAAATGTGTGAAATGACATCTCTCGCCCTAAAAGTAGCTGGCAACTGGTCCTGAGATCATGGCCATGACATCACATAGTCAAGGTCATTTGCACTGATCATAGACCTGGTATCTTTTCCATGTCTTTTTATACCTGCCTTGCTGAAGAGCACTTTTTACATTCCAAAGAGCAGTAAGTCCACTTTTTCCTATTCTGTGAGCCTGCATAGGGTCAGGTACCTGTTTGATAGCATGCAGGATGGTATAGAAACTAACAGCAATTGAAAAACAAGTATGTCTATTATCTACAGAATTAAGAGTTAATGAAAAAAATACTCCAAAACAGCAAACCTGAACTTAAAGGTATCTTTATGTGACACTATAAAACCTAAGTGAAACGTGCAAGGGACAAGAAAATACTGATACAAAGAACATGACTGTAGGCAGCAAAGAATCCCAATTTTGTATTCCACCTTTTTCCCAAGTGAAAAGTAAAGTTTTGGCTGCTGTTTTGTATTCCATATTTTCTCTTTGCAGAAAAGGGGAGGTTCTTCTATTGGTTTCCCTTTTATCTTGTTCATAAAAGACAGTAATAGTCACCTGTCTCTTCTTTGACTCCCAACTGATCATACCATTCTTTTCAGGTCCTAGCATGAAAACCTCCTATTTCCTCAGTTTTTGCAGGTGACCAAGGATATAGTTTTTTTTCCTGTGAGGCTGCTTGACTTTCATAGCTATCTGAGCACATCAGTTCAAACAGCTTTTTTACTGAAGAGAGGACATCATGTGATGCTATCGTCTAAGGTTGTGTCTTATAGCAAAGAACTGGCTATGAGACAACTACTCAACATCAAAAAAACATATCTAATATGACTGAGACTGAACAGTAGGGCTGAAAGCCTATGAACCTTCTGCCATATCTGCAGCACTGCTTTACAACACATCAGCTCTTGTAGCCTCCTGCACAGCACAGACACCAGTTCTACTCCTCACACTGATAGGGTTGTTGCTTTCTTTCCCTCTCCTCTTGAGTACTGGCTTTGACTTTGCTCCCCTCAACAATAACACCTCTGCTTCCCTCCAGAGACACCCTGTCTGGTTGATGCTTAGCATCTTCCTGTTTGCTGCCTCTCCTTCTGTTGCCCTCTTTCTGGGTGTCATCTTCCCTGACTTCATCACAGCCTTTTGATATTTTCTCCCACAGCATCCTTATAAGAAAGCTCAGGATGTGTGGGCTAGATGAATGAACAGTGCGGTGGATTGAAAACTGTCTGGAGGATAGAGCTCAGAAGGTTGTGATTAGTGTCATAGAGTCTAGCTAGAGGCTCATCACAAGTGGTGTTCCCCAGGGATCATTACTGGGTCTAGTTACATTCAATATATTCATCAGCAACCTGGATGAAGGGACAGAATGCACCCTCAGCAAGTTTGCTGATGCTACAAAACTGGGAGGAGTGGCTGACACAGTAGAAGGCTGTTCTGCCATCCAGCATGACCTGGATAAGCTGGAGAGTCAGGCTGAGAGAAACTTTATGAAATTCAACAAGGGCAAGTGTAGGGAATTGCACCCGGGGAGGAATAACCCTATGCATCACTACAGGTTAGTGGCTGACCTGCTGGAAAGCAACTCTGTGGAAAAGGACCTGGGAGTCCTGTGGAGAACAGGTTAACCATGAGCCAGCAATGTGCCCTTGTGGCCAAGAAAGCAAATGGCATCCTGGGGTGCATCAAAAAGAGTGTGGCCGGCAGGTCAAGGGAAGTTGTCCTCCTCCTCTACTCTGTCCTGGTGAGACCACATCTGTAATACTGTCCAGATTCTGTGATTCTCTCTGTTGAATATGCTGAGATGCTCCTAGGGAGAGACATTCTAATCCAGACCTTCTTTTAGATTTTCCATACGATTATATACACATCTGCACACCAGGGTAAACACATTCCTCCTATCTACCTTCACAAACATATTTTTTTCCACAGAATTCATTCAGTATTATTGCCAGTATATTTTTTTTTTTATTTTTTTTGTTAAACAACCAGTTAAATTGTCCTAAGGTATAACAAACTTTGATATAAATACAAGTTATGTCACACCAGACATCTCTTTTCCGCAGTTGTCATACTCAGGGTGCATCTCCAACAGATCTGATGGACTAGAATATTCCACACAATAGGATTTCTTATTTTGATATGTTTCCTGTTAATTTCCTGAAAATTCTGAAAGCTTTCAAGTTTGCACTCTAGGTTATTCCAAAGGTAAGGAGCTTTCTCAAAACATAGCTGCCATACTGCACCAGTATACTGGCAAAGAAGTGAATTGCATCATCACAGTCTGCAATTTTTCCTGTTCTGGCTCACCACATTTTACAAAGAAATTACACAGTAAGCAAAAACTATATGAAGCAGCGAATTACAAATAGGACTATGTGAGATACATTTATATCATATTTAAAATTTATTTGGTGTATGTACATATTGAGAATAATGCCAATGACATGTTAATTCAGTAAAGATTTATTTCATTAGTAAACATTTCATCACTATGGAAAAGTACCATAGGTAGAAATACAGATCTAGAGAGCAGGGAAGGAATATTAAATCAGTATTCACAAAATCAATGATTGAAAAGGCAATTTTAACATAGGTGTTCATTTACTTTTGAGCATTTTTCTCTTCAACCATTCAGATTTGTTGATACTGTTTTTCATATCAAAATCCACAAGAAACATTTTCCTACCTCTTATAATTTAATTCATGCACATCCAGTGAAATATTTTGTATGCATTTTATGGTAGGATTAGAGGATATTTTAAAAATTTTAAAATCCACCTTGAATTATTCATGCTGTTATGGAAAAAAAAAATATTTAGAAAGGCACGTTCAAAGCATATTTGATGTGAGGTAATAATGGCTGCTCAATATTTTCCAACTGATATGGCTTTGACTTGTACAATTCAAAAAGTAATCCAGTTGTAAAACTCTAAGACAAAAAAAAACAAACAAAATCCAAACCAAACCAACAAAAAAAAACAAACAAAAACCAATCAAACAAAAATAATAATAAAAAACCAAAACAAACAAAAAAACCCCAACCAAACAAAAAAAAAATCCCCAAACTTATGTCAGACATATAAAAACAGGAAAAACCATTGTTCACCAACTTTTGTTTTGTGCTTTTTTTTCCAGAATGTAAAGCTCCAACTGCAAACTGATCATGATATACTGTGTATATATCTTGATACATTCTGTATGTATCAGTGTAGTTTTATTTACTTTAAAGCAACTTCATACACTTCCACCTGATGAAAATCAAAGCTGCTTCATATAATTTTATTGAAATGACATGTGTAATTTTTATAAACAAAGAACATATGCTAATATGTATTCTTGAACTGAGGTCTTAATGCACAGTAGAGTGAAAGAAATTATCTGAATTTTGTTTTCAGTAGTAGGATAAATTACCACACTTCTGAAAAGCAATAGTAACCAAATTACTAGATAACAACAAAAACTACACTCTTGGATAGAATAAAAAATATAATAGTAAAGGAAACATTGGGGCTGTTTAGTCTTGCGAGCACAAGACTGAGACGGGATCTCATTAATGTCTATAAATATCTGAGAGGTGGGTGTCAAAAGGAAGGAGCCAATCTCTTTTCTATAGTGCCCAGTAATAGGACAAGGAATAATAGGTTTAAACATGAGCACAGAAGGTTCCACCTCATCATGAGAAGAAACTTCATTACTCTGAGGGTGGTAGAGCACTGGAGCAGTCTGCTCAGAGAGGTTGTGAAGTCTCCTTCTCTGAAGACTTTCAAAACTCATCTGGATCTTTTCCTGTGTGGCCTGCCCTAGGTGATCCTGCATTGGTAGGGGGGTTGGAATCAATGATCTCCAGAGGTCCCTTCCAACCTCTACTATTCTATGATTCTAGTATTATTCTATGAAATGTGACATTAGCATAGTTTGATTTGGATAAGCAAAGAGTTCCCAAAGAAAAGACACCTGAAACTATAGCAACATTACTTGGGAACCTTTGTGTCATCTACTCGTTGAAAGTAATGGAGTCATCCATTTCATACATAAAGGTAATTAATATGAGAGGTTTATCCACCTATATTTGCAAAGGTTTGCCAAAAAAGAGTGAAACCAATTATTTCATAAAACTCCAAATCAAATGCCTACTAAAACCAATAGGAATCTTTCCAGTGATTTCAGGGAGATTTATTTCCAGTCTTGTCACAAAGCATCAAGGCATTCATAGAGATTAAATTTATTTATTTATTTTATCATTTTAGAAAGCAGACAATTTACATACTAGATTGACTCTGACATTAACTGCTCATCCTTTGCAGATTTTTTGAGAAAAGGTTCTAATTATGCCAGTACAGTCATTGGTACCCTTACCACTGACTCAAACACACCCATTAGTGCAGCACTAACATCCTTGACTGAGGAACATATGGTAACAATGCCTTCATTAACTGACTGACTAGTTTTCTATACAAAATACATTGTTTGGAAATACAGCTGTTACCACAAGCAATCCATAATCAGGAAAGTCATGGTTGTCTTACACAGATGTTTGCATTCGATCACATGACTAATGAAGTACATATACAATGATGATTGAAAGTGAATCTAAAAGCATCAGATATTCACACTAAATGAAATATGCTGCACTAGAAAGAGCAAATCAACTGATATTTTAAAAAAAAAAAAAACAAAAAAAACCCATTGTCACTGAAATCTTTAATTTTTACTTTCTCTGATTTATTAAATTATCCAAATAAGGGCCAAAAAGTCATTAATTAAGTCAGTGTAGCTGATGTATGTAGCTGAGCCTGGGAAACTAAAGGGAAATAATTAATATATTGTTCGATTAGCTTATTTTACTGCTTACACAAGCTTTTTCTTTTGGTAACAACAAAACCTCTGCTCTTTAGAGGTGCCTGAAAAATAAACCTAAAATTGCACTTACTTACATCTCTATGAGCTACTTGTTTTTTCCTCAGAATAACTAAGTCATTACAATTTTGGTTTTATTTGACCGTAGTAGAATTGTTCTCTTAAGTCTTCAAATTCTCCTTCCCTTAGGTTTGTTAGACAACATAATTTGCTTAATTACACTTCTTATATAAATTTTGACAATTGTCATCACATACATCAGACCAAATATAAATGAGCAATCATAACTGAAATATCTTCTTCCCTTCTGTTGATCACTCCTGAATGGATATGATCTGTGTTGGAACTCAGGTACCACCATTCTGCCTGTAATGTCATATGCTTGAAAACAACAGTTTGAACAGTGCTGCAGTTTATTTTCCTATTTTCATGATTGTTTTTCTAATTTGCTTATTACAGAACAACCTCTATTAGTCTGCACCAGTGAAAAAAAGATTGTTTACTGTTCACAGCAGTGTTGTCTCTTTTCTTAAATTCTAAAATTCATTCAGACTAATAGAGTGGTTTTAAAACATATCCTTTTACCTCTAACTAATTTTTTGACACTTCCACAAAAGTTTTGGTTTTCTTCCCAAGTAAAAATCTTCCCCAGGTAGAAGTGGCCTATCTAAATCCCAGAATTATTCTAGTTACTTTCAATAGTCAGATAGACACCATAAGAAACTGAGCAGGAATCTCCAGATTGTAGCTTTATAATGATTTTGAACACCATCAACACAATATTGACAACCAATATTAGCAAGCAAGAACTAGAGCTTTCTTTTATTGTAAAGTTCAGTTGAAACCTTCCTGGAATCAATGTTTCTGCAGAGTTTGCAGTCTTTTGATTATACTTGCCTATCTTTCATGAAAAAAACCAAAACAACAAAACAACAGAATTAGGCCAAATGTGGTATAAACTTCAAATATCAATATCTCAAAAGTATTCTCTGTAGAAATATAATATTCATAGAGAAAAATCATTGGCTTGAGAAGAGGGATAAATGATCCCTATACATATGATTCTCTTCTCCTCCTTCTCCTTATTCTTGTCATTAAGAGACAATACTGGGATTCTGAGAATATTTCCAGCAATGGAAATTGCAGTTTATAAATATTTCACACAACCAGATGATTATACTTGATTAATTAGTTTTCAAGAAGCAAGTTAAAAGCCATGAAAACATCAACAAAACCTCTATGAATAATTGCATAAGGAGAGAATCAGTAAGTAGAAATCCCTTTTAAAGCATCAGTATTACAAATTCCCAGGGCCACCTACCTCTAATATATGTGCTAAAAAAAGAGAAGAAAATTTTAGTATTACTTGGATAGCTATGTAACATAATAAAAGATCTGTATTTACCCCACAAGAAAAAACAAAACAAAACAAAACAAAACAAAACAAAGCACAACACATCTTTCCCAGTATACAAACTTGAATAATAAGCATTTTGGGGCTCAATGTTAATTTTAGTTCTAAATTATTTCTAAAATACCATCTGCTAAATAATCAGACCCATCTTCTGTCTTAAACTCTCATCTGAAATCTCTTAAGCCCACTCAATGAGATGCATCCATGATTCTTGAGGGAACTGGCAGATGAAGTGGCTAAGCCACTATTCATCATATCTGAGAAGTCATGGCATTCTGGTGAAGTTACCCCTGACTGGAAAAGGGGAAGCATAACCCCCCATTTGAAAAAGGGAAAAAAAGAAGATGCCGGGAACTACAGGCCAGTGCCTGGTATGAACATGGAGAAGATCCTCCTAGGAAACTATGCTGCAGCATGTGGAAAATAAGGTGATTTGCAACAGACAATGTGGCTTCATTAAGGGCAAATCAGGCCTGACAAATCTGGTGACCTTCTATAATAGGATTACAGTGTTAGTAAGTGAGGGAAGAGGAACTGATGTCATCTACCTGGGCTTGTGAAAAGCATTTGACACCTTCCCACATGACATCCTTGTCTCTAAATTGAAGAGACATGGATTTGATGGATAGACCACTCGCTGGATAAGGAATTGGCTGGATGGTCACACTCAAAGAGTTTCATTCAACAGCTCCATGTCTTAGGGGAAAACCAATGACATGTAGTGTCCCACAGGGGTCGGTATTGGGACCAGTGCTGTTTAGTAACTTTTCTAGTGGCACTTGATGGTGGGATTGAGGGCACTGCCAGCAAGTTTGCTGATGGTGTCAAGCTGTATGGTGCAGCCAATATACTGGATGGAGGGGATGCCATCCAGAAAGACCTTGACATGTTTGAGAGGTGAGCCCATGCAAACCTCAAGAAGCTCAAGAAGGTCAAGTGCAAGGTATAGCACACGGGTTAGGGCAATCCTCTGGTAATACAGGCTGGGCAATAAGTGGATAGAGAGTGACCCTGCAGAGAAGGACTTGAAGGTGCTGGTTGATAAAAAGTTCAATGTATCCTGGCAATGTGAACTTGCAGCCCAGAAAGGCAAACAGGTCCTGGGCTGCATCAAAAGAAGCATTACCAGGACTTCAAGGGAGATGATTCTCTCCCGCTACTCTGCTCTCATGAGGTTTGACAGCATCTGGAGTGCTGTGTCCAGCTCTGGGGCTCCCAAAATAAGAAGGACATGGACATGCTCAAGTGGATCCAGAGGAGGGCCACAAAGATGATCAAAGCACCTCTCCTGTGATGACAGGCTGAAAGACTGACCATTGTTCACCTTGGAGAAAAGAAGGCTTCCAGAAGACCTTATAGTAACCTTACAGTACATAAAAGAGGCCTACAAGAAAGCTGAAGAGGGATTTTTTACATGGGCATGTATTGATAGGACAAAGGCTAATGGCTTTAATTTGAAAGAGCATAGATTTAGATGCAAGGAAGAAGTTCTTCACTGTGAAGATGATGAGGCACTGGAATAAGTTGCCCAGAGGTGTTGTGGATGCCCCCTATCTGGAAGTGTTTAATGCCAGGTTGGATTGAGCTTTGATCAACATGGTCTAGAGGAAGGT
>VWZY01012652.1:331468-343602 GCA_013399075.1 Chloroceryle aenea
AAAGAGTTTCATTCAACAGCTCCATGTCTTAGGGGAAAACCAATGACATGTAGTGTCCCACAGGGGTCGGTATTGGGACCAGTGCTGTTTAGTAACTTTTCTAGTGGCACTTGATGGTGGGATTGAGGGCACTGCCAGCAAGTTTGCTGATGGTGTCAAGCTGTATGGTGCAGCCAATATACTGGATGGAGGGGATGCCATCCAGAAAGACCTTGACATGTTTGAGAGGTGAGCCCATGCAAACCTCAAGAAGCTCAAGAAGGTCAAGTGCAAGGTATAGCACACGGGTTAGGGCAATCCTCTGGTAATACAGGCTGGGCAATAAGTGGATAGAGAGTGACCCTGCAGAGAAGGACTTGAAGGTGCTGGTTGATAAAAAGTTCAATGTAGCCTGGCAATGTGAACTTGCAGCCCAGAAAGGCAAACAGGTCCTGGGCTGCATCAAAAGAAGCATGACCAGGACTTCAAGGGAGATGATTCTCTCCCGCTACTCTGCTCTCATGAGGTTTGACAGCATCTGGAGTGCTGTGTCCAGCTCTGGGGCTCCCAAAATAAGAAGGACATGGACATGCTCAAGTGGATCCAGAGGAGGGCCACAAAGATGATCAAAGCACCTCTCCTGTGATGACAGGCTGAAAGCCTGACCATTGTTCACCTTGGAGAAAAGAAGGCTTCCAGAAGACCTTATAGTAACCTTCCACTACATAAAAGAGGCCTACAAGAAAGCTGAAGAGGGATTTTTTACATGGGCATGTATTGATAGGACAAAGGCTAATGGCTTTAATTTGAAAGAGCGTAGATTTAGATGCAAGGAAGAAGTTCTTCACTGTGAAGATGATGAGGCACTGGAATAAGTTGCCCAGAGGTGTTGTGGATGCCCCCTACCTGGAAGTGTTTAAGGCCAGGTTGGATTGAGCTTTGATCAACATGGTCTAGAGGAAGGTGTCCCTGCCCATGGCAGAGGATTGGAACCAGACACTCTATAAGGTCTCTTCCAACCCAAAACCATTCTAACTTTCTATAAATATCAGTTTGAAATTAGTATTTTCCCACATACATCATAATCATTCAATATCCAAAGAACAATTCACAAGTCCAGTGATAGATAGAGGTGATGTAAGACTCCAAGCCACTACAGTTAAGGTGTAAAGGACATCTTTCTCTTGATTAGAATAGAAATTGCATTTAAAAACAAGGTTCAGTTTACAGTGGTTTTTTTTTTAAGTTAGACATTTAATTTTAATTATGCTTAGTTGAATGTATTCAACCTCCAGTTTTTCATTTTTCATAGGAAAGGTTAAGGATTTCACAAGTTCAGAAAGAGAGTACAATTCAAAGATTGTATTTTTGTATTCCTATCAAGCCAGAAGCAGTCACACAGGAGGCAAGAACTTCAGCTGCACTAGATAAAAGATTAATTTCCTAACTGAAAAAATAAATACAGTAAAAGAGGCAAAAATGCATTTTATCATAAAGCAGAATAAGAGGTACACTCTTTTCTAATTAATGCTTAAAATTAATTTTAGCTTTGTTAACACTTAAATGAATTTCCATGATAGAGGAAGAAAGGAAAATGGAACACTTCACAGCAGATGCATGTGTAAAATATTTATTTTTAACTAGAAAAAATCTAGTATGGGAGCAAAACACTTGCTGACTTATGTAAGAGATCAAATTTGGGGAAAAACTTCTCTAGACTTGCAGCTCTGGTGGAATTGGGTTATTGGAAAATACAGTTCTCTTTCAACAGAGTTTTTTCTTCCCCAGATAATTAAAAGAAATAAATAGATAGTGGTCTTCAAAACTCAAAGAAATTATTATAACAGAAAGAAAAGAATGCAAAACAATAATCAAAGGACATGGATAGTTTCTCTTCTATACATTTTAATTGCCAAAAGGAGGAAAGTTCAAGAGATTTAAAATAGGCTTAGATAAATATACTTAGATTTTTTATTTGTGTTTAAATAAATGCTCTCAGATAAGAATACCACTCTGTCTACCACTCAAAATAATCATTGCCCAAGTTGCAAAGCACTCATCTGAAATGTTCCAGCAAGTCACAACATGGTCTTCTACTTTCCAAAGCTGTGGAATCTGCAGTTATCCCTGCACAGCTACTGCCCACTGCATATTCCATGCACATACTATGTAAATAATGCATTTTGATTTTCTATTACTCTCAGAACTTTGTTTCCTTACTTGAGGCCTGTATTTTTTCCTTTATTATCTAAATGGCTTCTGTCTCAGCATGGCTGCAACACAGTCCCTTCAGAAGACATTGAAAGATGCCAGTCTTGAAATTTTATTGAACAGGTGCACTTAGGTAAGACAGATTTCTTCGGTAGGAACCGAAAAATTATACACAAGCTAAGTGCTAAGTAGGGTAGATGATTCAGATTTTATTGTTCCAAAACTGGAAGCAGAAATAGAATTACAAAATTAAAAGATAACAATATATATCAGCATAATACAGTTGGTATTTCTTCTTCGGGCTGAGTCCCTGAGAGTCCCAGAAACTGAGCTCTGATCCTGCCTGTTGAATAGTTGTCCTATTGCTGTAGGCTTGGAACTGTGACTGTTACTGAATACACATCATCCACCAACTGTTACCTGGTCTTCTCTGCAAACTTTAGCAGTCACATTTTAAGCTCAAATGTACAGAATTTATTCATTATAAATTATTTCTAATGTCACAAAGCAGAGGTTCAACACTGGCTTAACAAGATAAACTATTGAAGAAGTGGCATCTGGAGGAGCATCCAGTGGATGAGTTTCACTGGACTCTTAACTGTAGTTTGAGAAGGGAACATTTTAAGAGCATAGCTAGAAGGAAAGTGTACCTATGCAGCATCAAAAAACAAGGGAGTTGAAGTGACAGAAGTGCTAAAAAGAATTCAAAGTAAAACAAGTAAAATGAGAAATGTGTTCCAATTACCAACATTTTTAGTTATAGATCTGGGTCATTATTCTTTCATTACTAAAGCTTTACTGTTCTCTGGGACCATAGTGTAGGCAGGAGGAAAAAATGTAACCAAAACCTAAAACATAAGCAGAACAGTCAGCAGTGTAGTGTTTGAAAACAACTTTCTAACTCTTCTTATCAGTCATCAATGCAAAACCCCCTCCAGTGGACATTAAGAAACTCTGTGAGAGATCCCTCAAATCCACTATCTTCTCTCAGTCAATGTACATAAACATTGGAATGGCAGATGCAAGGAATGTACACAGTCAGTTATGAAAGCATTTAACAGTTAGACATACCTTGACAAATTAATGTATATCTCTAGTACAATGTATTTTAGATACTGAGCAGATATTCTCTGTAATGTTAAAAATTTGGTTTATTTTTACTGAGTTTAATAAAATCACTTCTGTCAATGTTAAAAGCAAGACGAACTCCTCTTTTTCCCTAAGTTTCTTCTGCTGAATTTTCCTGGTACTGAAATCTCTTTTTCTTGTATTATGAGAATGTAAACTGGGACACCCAACAATCCCAGTCTTTTCAGTCTCTCCTTGGATGGAAGCCTTTCCATGTCTCTATCTTAATTCATGCTTGAACTCTCCATATGACAATTTGATCTACTCTATGTAGGTTACCATGCCAACTTAATGCTAACCTTTGCAAGAAACCACATAAAAATTGCCAAATAATACAGGGTAGCTGTTCTAAAATAAAATCAACGTTTTAAAATGCTACCACCTGGTGGTAACCGAGTAGTAAAACCTTGACACATGCTAAAGAGAGTTGACCAAATTCTGCCTCTGACTAAATAAAAATTCAAGCCTTTTAAGGGTTGCAGTCTGGTAAATGAGAGTTAATGGGATTGTACTATGCTACACCTACAATGTGCTGTAGCCACACTCAGGAGGGGAAACACAAGACTCCAAATCTCGTACAGTCTACGGGCGTATGTTATATACACTTTTGTGCACTTCTGTTCACATGCAGATCTGTGGATAGATAGCCAAAATGAAAGTCTCCTAAACAAGATAGCTCTGGAGGTGATTCACTACTTGATATTGAATTATTATTTTTTTTTGTTCCAGTATAGAAAAAATTGTTACAATTACACAAATAAAGAAAAAAAAAAAGCACCGTATTTTCTGCAAACGTAATTGCTATGCCTTCAGCAGAAGTACTGGCACGGGAAAACTCCATTTGGTAACTACATTATATAACATGATATGCATTAATCGGTAGCTAAGATAAGGTAAAGGAGACAAATGTGTGTTTCTACAAAGATACAGTATGATGTTAGCTATTAAAATCTTTACAGTTACCACTTTCAAGTAATTAAATCCCTATTCTCTGGGCAGGGAAGCCAAGAACATTGAGGGCTTTGGAAAACTCAGCTAGGCAAAAGTAAAGACTTTTATCACAGACACCACAGTCCTGCTCCTGATCTCACACTGAGTCACTGCAAGGCTGACTCTTCTGGCTTCAGCTGAACCATTTCTGTTTCATATTGGATTGAGATCAAACACAGTCTTCCTCCAAGTCTAATTAATTTTTGTTTTATTCTTACATGTACCTGAATTATCAGTGGACAGTTGATACATATGCATTAAAATTTCCCTGTTAACTCTGATGATAGAAGCATATGTGTGGCTCACAGAGTGCTGTGTGTCAGTACCTGGAGAATATGGTTTTACTTGGTACAGTATGATCATAAGGAATGATACCCACAGGTATGAGAAAAATGTCTGATAATTTGCATAAGCATCTGGCAGTATGCTCAGGAGGTCCTAAAGCTCCCACCACATCTGCAGATTGCCATCTGATTGCTTTGCCCCTGTTTCTGGATGGCTTCTGTATAGCATATATTTCACTACAGAAATTACAGTTTCCTTTTCTACCCGCCTTTCAAATTATCCTTATGTGTAGAGGTAAATGTACTAACTCTTCCCCTTCCCTCAGAAACAGGAAACTCTTCCTTATATGAGAAAACTTCTTTTCTTTAAAGGTTGTGGAGTTTGGGTTTTTTTTATTTCCTAGTATATTCAGCTTCCTAATCCAGAATTGTTGCTTTTATTGACAGGCGCAAAATGCCAGAAATGCATGGTAAGATGAAAAAAAAACAAAATAAAACAACCAAAACCGAAAGAAACTTTGCTGAAGTATAGTATTTCATGTAAATAGCAATACAATGGAAGTTGTGATACCTCAAATTTCTTATATTATTTCCTATATTTATGATAGCATATAACTGTGATATCTATTTGCACTTACATTTTATGATCAGTGTTGCAGAAACGGACAACTGTGATGTAGAATAGCTTGTTCAAAGAAATAGGGAAACATACTAAATGTGAAGATCCTTGTTTTTTCCAGAACAAGGGCAGGATTTTAGCCATTCTTTTATGTCTGTCCAAATGGTTCTGGTCTATGTCACTTCAGATGACACTAGAATGGTAGTATCATGCACAAAAGCAACAGATCTTTTTAATTATTTAAGCACCTGCTTAGTCTGGGTAATTGGCTGAGACTGAAATGGAAGGTGATTTGCAGATCCATTTGTTCTTTATTCATTGTAAGTAGCTGCTACTAAATTTATTTTGATAGTCAAAGACATTTTTTCTGACTTTTGGGGGTTTGTTTTTCATATTTCTGAGGAACAATCAAGGAATAAGAATCAGATTTTTTGACAATGTTGATTCTGCCTGAATGCCTAGTTGTTACTGGTGTTTTCATTTGTACCTTCAGGTTAATAGGCCATTTCTTTTTGACTCATTTTATTCTGCAAAATCACAGCATACTAAATGTATTTCATTTTCTCAGCTTGCACATTTTGTAAACCATGTATTACCCTATCTTTCCCTCAGGTATGATAGTGCTTTAAAAGCCTTACTGAGTAACTAAGGTAGTGATGGATTGGAAAAAAAAGTCATTTCAGTCTCCCCCTACACACACACACGTCACAGCGATCAGAGTTGTGAAATCTGGATAGTAAGAAGTCTGATTGCCCAGCATTTTGTCACTGCCCATAAAGAGATGGAAGTGTACATCTGGAGAGGAATGAAATCACTGATGGGAGCAGCTGGTTCAGTCAGAAATCAGGAACTACTGGGTAAGTGCAGTGGGTCTAAAATCAAGATAACACATCTGGCACTAATAAACAAGAGCTTCAGGAGGGCCAATCTAAAGCAGTGTGAAGAGCACAGGAGACCAAAAGAAAAGAAGGAAAAAAGAATGCCATGATTTCAGAAAAAAAGACAAGATGTCACATTTACATTAGAATTTCATGAACAAATGAATTTTTTTCACAAACATCACCATAGACATGCTTCTAGATAAATCTATTGCAGGCATATGATGAGAAAAAAAGAACCTGCAAACAACTTAGTTTTCTCAAACATGGAAGGATTAAAGCAGAATTTAGGTCAGATACAAGAGTAGTAGGGAGAATCAAGGGCATGCTAAACCAGAAGAAAAACAGAAAGAATATTTGGGATGCAAAGTCAAAATCAGTAACTAAAAGAGGTAGACATACCAAACACACCTCCATAGTATAAGCAAAGCCAGAAATCAGACAAGGATACAGCTAGACCACTATAAAACCAGAGAGTAATATGGAAAAAATCTTTAGAAGGGTGGTTCTAGAGGATGAAGGGAATTATTCTAATAATAAAGATGTCTGTTTGTAGTATTTTTAAATGTTTCAAAGACAGCAAGTCATTTACACCATCATTGCATACATACTTAGAAATCAGAAAGCAGAAAAGCTATACAGGAACTTTTCTAAAAAAATGAAAAGAGGAATTAAAACATTAGCTGCATAGTTAGTACAGAATTTGGCCTCAGAAGCAAACTGAAGAAATTTAATAAAGAAAAAGGGAGAAATAAAGCTATTTATAGAGGCCTCAGACTCACGTACAGACTCAGATACACTTTTCATGACTAGTGCTTCAAGGAACTAAAGGCCAAATGTCATGTCAACAAGCCCTTAACCCCCAACACATATCGTTTTATAGAATGAACATGTAAGGGTATCTTTTTTAATGGTCTCCTTCTCTGGAGACTTTCAAAACCTGCCTGGATGCATTTCTGTGCAATGTGCTCTAGGCAAACCTGCTTTAGCAGGGGGGTTGGACTAGATCTCTAGAGGTCCCTTCCAACTCTGATGATTCTGTGATTCTGTGATTCTGTGTTTCTCAGCAAAGGAGATATTTATTGTGATTTGTCAGTGTACTGCTTTGTACCTGATCTAGTGAAAATAAACAGATCATCACTGAGAAAAATATTTAAAATTCTGGCCTGTTCTTCAAGGAACTTGACTCCAGGGATTTCTATAAAATAAAACAAAGCAGGTCCTGGAGATGAAAATTCTACAACCAGACCCAAAAAGAGTGAGGTCCTATTATATTGCAGCCTATGATTCTCAGCAGCCATGATACAAATAAACAAGCAAGTAACCTGAAATTCTAAGGAACATGGACAGACTTATCCTTGTTGTAACTCAATTTATTTGGATTTTTTTTTTCCCAGACAACTGTTGTGTTGAGTCTAATTCAAACCTGATGTAAGCTTTAACTCCCTTGGTATCAATGCAGTACGACCAGGAGGCCTGGATTTGGCATAACATGTCTCTTGTAGTGAATCGATTTTGCAAAACAACACAGTTTGTCAGCCCTTTTCATATCTTCAGTCTCATGAGAACTGCCCCCTTCTAGTACTGCATTGATTCATTGCTGAGTTGACCTTTACGAATGGACCAGAATAGAATGGAACTCCATTTATATAATGTCTTTCATTCAAAAGATGTATCAAATCACAGATGAATCAATGTAAATATGAAGATAATGTGTAGGCAAATATAAAACCTGTTGTAAATTAGGCAGTAGTACATACATTACCTTAAATACAAGACTATTACAAATGAAAAAGCACTGTTCACTTGTATTTGAGAGTTCTTCCTCTTCCCATTTAAAGCATAATGTTGCAGAATTCATTTTGTGGGCTAGGAGGAGTAGCTAGAGGAGCATAAATTCACACATCTCATTTCACTACTTTTTCCTTTTGGTTTTAAAACTAATCTGTTTCTTAACAACATATTTTGAATTGATTTCCAGAATTAAAGTGAACCTCTATGGTTGTTTTTGAGGCGTGTGATCTTGAATATCTGTCTCCACAGAGCTGCCTGTTGACCACAGCAAACAATTCTTTTCAGCTCTATTCCTTTCTATTTCTTGACAATTTTGTAGTACCATGGAGATAAAGAATTATCATCATGCTCTTCACCTGAGAGACTGAAAATGCTTTAAACAGCACAGAACTGATAGGACAGTATGCTGATATATTAAAAATATTTGTGAGCCTGGAAAGCTAATATCTCCTTTACACGCCTTTATATTCACCCTGATTTCTATTATGCTTAATAGGACTCCTAGCAGTTGAATTGCTCGGTATCCTTGTGATCCCATGGAGCTACAGCACAGCAATGAAGAGTAGTTGAAGCATTTCTTTTGCTAGAAATGCAAAAGGAAAAGATGAGAAACAGAAGTCTATAGGCCTGAAAAATCATGAAACAAGATGATGTAAGGAATTCAATTTCAGGAAGACTAACTGGAGATGTTTAGAAATGCAGACTAGCTTCTTTTCTGCTTTGCAACATCTGTGGTTGTCCAGTGTCAGATACTAATATTCTTATGCATGGTTTATATTTTCTTTTTATTAGTATAGTATAATCCCAAGTGATTAATGCATCATCAAACATCAAACCCATTCCATTCATCACTGGATTTCCTGCTCCTCTGCACCAGATAACGGGTGGTTCTGAAAAGCAAGAAGTCGTGAATGTTGTCTACGTGAGTAGAGGTAGACCATCAGTGAATGTTCTCTAGAGATGTCCATCAGCAGATGTTGTCTACCCTGACTTCAACAAGGTTTTTGACACTGTCTCCTATAACATCCTCATACAGAAGCTCAGAATGTATGGGTTAGATGAATGGACAGTGAGTTAGATTAAGAACTGGCCAAATGACAGAGCTCCGAAAGTTGTGATCAGAGGTGCAGAGTCCAGTTGGAAGCCTGTAGCTAGAGGTGTTCCCCAGGGGTCAGTACTGGGTCCAATCTTATTCAATACATTCATCAGTGACCTGGATGAAGGGACAGAATGTATCCTCAGCAAGGTTGCTGATGATACAAAACGGGGAGGAGTGGCTTGCACAGTAAAAGGCTGTTCTGACTTTCAGTGAGACCTGGCCAGATGAGTCAAAGGGGAACCCAATGAAGTTCGTCAAGGGCAAGTTGTAGAGTCCTGCACTTGGGGAGGAATAATTCCGTGCATCAGTAGAGGTTAGGGGTTGGCCTGCTGGAAAGCAGCTCCACAGAGAAGTACCTGGGAGTCCTGGTGGACAACAAGTTCACTATGATGCAGAAGTGTGCTTTTGTAGCCAAGAAGGCCAGTGGTATCCTGTAGTGCATTAAGAAGAGTGTAGACAGCAGGTCAAGGGAAGTTANGACAGCAGGTCAAGGGAGGTTATCTTCATCCTGTACTATGACACGGTGAAGCCACATCTGAAGTATTGTGTTCAGTTATGGACTTCCCAGTTCAAGAGAGACAAGGAACTACTGGACAGAGTCCAATGGAGGCCTGTGAAGATGAGGAGATGACAGAAGAATCTCTCTTATGAGGAAAAGCTGAGAGTCCTGTTTCTGTTTAGGCTGGTGAAGACTGAGAGAGGTTCTTATCAATGCTTATGAATGTCTAAAGAAGATGGGCCCAGTCTCTTTTCAGTGGTGTCCGGAGACAGGAGAAGTGGCAATGGGCACAAACTGGAACACAGGAAGTTCATCTGCATGTGCTGAAAAAGTACTGTGAGGGTGACAGAGAAGTTATGGTGTCTCCTTCTCTGGAGACTTTCAAAACCTTCCTGGACTCATTCCTGTGCAACCTGATCTAGGTGAACTTGCTTTATCAGGGTGGGTGGACTAGATGGTCTCCAGAGGTTCTTTCCAACCCCTACAGTTCTGCAATGCATACAGACATCTCTGAGTTTAACAACTTTTCAAATATAGAGGGATTTTTGAAAATGGATACAGTAGGTTGTAGCAGATGGCTCATTCTGTCTGGTAAATCTTTCTTCGTTCGTGGCTCATTGAACTTGTACTGTCATTACTGTCTAGCATTTNGACTTTCAAAACCTTCCTGGACTCATTCCTGTGCAACCTGATCTAGGTGAACTTGCTTTATCAGGGTGGGTGGACTAGATGGTCTCCAGAGGTTCTTTCCAACCCCTACAGTTCTGCAATGCATACAGACATCTCTGAGTTTAACAACTTTTCAAATATAGAGGGATTTTTGAAAATGGATACAGTAGGTTGTAGCAGATGGCTCATTCTGTCTGGTAAATCTTTCTTCGTTCGTGGCTCATTGAACTTGTACTGTCATTACTGTCTAGCATTTTATTTGAAATCCATGTGCTAAACTTCACTGAAAAATTTTAAGATTCTGTGGTTTGTGTTCACAATAGATACTATTTCTCATTCAGTATTGGAAAAGAGTTAAAAGTTCCCTCCAGATATCTTTTAAAGATGGATTTTCATCTTTCTTCTACTGTTTGATTGGAAAAGTGTATTTCATGAATCTGTGTTTAGTTGCTAGGAGGTTAATGCAGGAATATATTTTTTTCCTAGTGACTTAGAAAAAAGAAGATAAGAAAAAATAATCCCCTTCTTAAAATAATTGATCTAACATTAAATATATTTTGCAACAGCTGTATCTTTCAATTCTTTACAACCTTCTCAGCACAGGAGTTACTGAAGAACTTGACATTTCACATACTGCACTGTTCGGCTCTACAACATAAGGCAATTTGCACTAGAAGCACACATTAAAAAAACTTAGAAATTAATCTTCAGCATTATGTAATGGATTTCCACAGGCCTTTTAGTGATTAAAATTTTAATCACCTGATGATTAAAGGTTTCATTACTAGGCAATTAGCACTTAAAGTTTAAGTGCCAGGCATTTAAGTCCATTTTGGAAGTGGAACCATCAGTGGTTGGGGATTGCAGTCAGATGGATCATCAGGCAGCAACGAAGTTAAGAGCAAAGGGTCAGACAAGGTCAGAAGGAAGGGGAAGCTTCAGGGTGCTAGTACATGAAAAGCATAAGCATTCCTTTCAGTAGGTTTCAGCAGATGAAAGTTATTTAGGTCTAATGAAGGAGATACCAGCACACAGCAGTAACCAGATGCTCCTGAGGTGCCATGAGCAGGGCAGCTGAGTCGAAGCAGGGCAGCCCCAGCACTGGGCACCAGTCATCTCCTAGAGATGGGGAAGGTTGTTCAGTCCTTGCATGATAATGTGGATCTTGTAGCAGAGAAAAGCCGGTCCAGAAACTGGTCACAAAGAATATTTGTTTAGTCTTCTATGTGTTTTGAAATAGAAACCACCATTGAAAACTGAAATATTTAATGTAATACATTTTAACATGTGAGTCTTCATTGCTTTTTTTTTTTTCCATTAGAAAGACATATTTAGGTGGAAACCTTTTTTCTTTTACCCTTAGCAAACTGAACTGCAATTTAAACAAGATGCGGGTTTTTTTGAGTTTGTTTCTGAATTGTAGATTTTGCATATTGGCATCCAGTGTTGAAATGCTTAGCTGGAAGCTGATTAGTACTTTTTTTAGTTCTTACCAGTTTTGTTTGTCTCCTAATCTTTTTTTATTCCTTCCCATTTTTTCTTTTTTTCTGCTTCGCAGGAACACTTTAATCCTAGAAGGGTTACTCAGTCTTTTCCCAGTATAAATATCTGATATTGATTTATCTGTGAACAAAATGGATTTGTTATTTCATTACAGAATATGTACAATAGACATGGGAGCTGGAGGATGTTAGAATTATCTGATCTACCAGAACAATAATAAAAAAGACCACATTTTTAAAAAGACTGTCTCAGTTGTACTGTCTCAGTTCCATAGGTCACTTTCATATTAGAGGAAGCTACATTCATGTGTCAGAGTCTAGACTATGGAGCTTAACATATTCCTTTAGAGTTATCATGCTGCAATTTGAGGTAACATAGGGGTTTGAAATGATAACCAGTCATGGTTAAGTTAAAATGCTGTGCAAGCCAATCACCAGCATAAAGTCTGTGGTTCTCGTAGGTGTTCTAGTAAATACATGGT
>VWZY01012653.1:112839-123570 GCA_013399075.1 Chloroceryle aenea
AAAGATTATCCATCACTTGAGGTCCTGAAGTCAAGACTGGATGGCTTTTTGAAGTGCACATCCCACGTCATTGCGCAGTTGCACACACTGTGTGTGACCACTGTAATTCCACGGATCAGGTCCTTCAAGGGGTCAAAACCAATTATCATAATAGCACTGTCTGACTTAGATTCCCTGAATCTCCACAGTCCTCTCTGCTCCACCCTTCTAAAATACAACTATTAAGAGCAGCACAGCAAAAACCTCTTTTTAGGTTTAAAATATATATAAAAGGAGAATTGCCATGATATCCTTTTCCTTCAACTTGTGCAAGTGTCCTTTGGGGATGCTCAGGCAGTGGTGAATCCTGTAGTACCTTTCCTCACCACTTGTCTCGACTGCACACATAATGGAAAGACTGCCTGAGGCTGATTCCTCTCTGCCCATCACCTCCCACAGCTGGGCACTGGATGCCCACCTACTGTTTCGTCTCAATCCCAGCATCCCCCCATCTGAGCTATTCCTAATCCAGCCTCTTTGTGTTTTCCCTACTGCGGTTTATGTTTGTGAATTCCTTTCACCATGTTGGGTTTTGCTGCTATATCTATCCTAATAACAACAAACCACAGATGCTTGTGCCCTAAGACCAGGGCCTGAAATCGATCTCATTGTCTTCATGTATTTCCCCTGAATGTCTATCACTTACTTCCTAGCTGTTTATGCCTTGCATTAGGAAAGCAAGGTTTCCATGTGAGGCCAAAACTGGGCAGCCCAAAGGTCCTCTTAGTCCCACTGCCTATCTCTGTCTGTGGCTGAGAGGTGATGCTAAGGGTGAGAGTAGGAATTGGGCACAATTATGTGCCCCCGTTTCCAGGAAACTCTCCTTGTTGTGTGTTTATAGAGCACCTCGCAGAGATGGCCTGCAATGCAAGTTCCCCAGGGGCATGCTAAGAGGAATCATTACTATCAATTATTGCAATTATTGCAATTATAATAATTATTATTCTGTCACTTAAATTTCAGCAATTAATTTTTCCAGAGCCTACTTTAAGCCATTTTCTCTCTGCCAGATGCTGATCACAGCAAGAGTGAGGTGCAGCATCTGCTGCTGATCGGAATCTACTTTAACTCATGAGACACCACGGAGGCAGGTGCCTGGTAAAGCACAGGCCTGGGTATCCCTAATGGGCTCAGGAAGAAGCAGCTGGGTGTGTAGTGTGATTGTTATTCTGCAGATAAGCCATGATGTTAGTCTGGGGATATTGCAAACTGGAATAAGACTATGGTAAACTGGGCTACAATGTTTCAAACCCAGGATGTCCAGGACACCAGTTTAACTAGTTTATCAGATTAACATGAAGGGTGTGTTATGTATTAGTTGGCTTTAGGCAGCTGAAGGCAGTATCTCTGGGCTACAGTAGTTATCTAACAACCCATCAAGAGACTCTGGCCCCACTGAGGAGAAGTTCATCCCATCCTTGTAGAAGTGCCTTTGATCAGTGCTTTCCTCACCCTCTGGAGATGCCTGTTTTTCTCCACTGATATTAGAGAAGCCCAAAGGGTTCGTTTAGGCTAGGCACCTAACTGAAGTTGGAGATTAATCCTACCCTTCAAGTTCTCAGCTGTAGGTTTGATGATAAGCCTTGGCATGTGAGGAGGTTCCATCAGTCCAGAGGTTTGGGAACCATCAATTCACAATAAATGTAGGACAGGCAAAGCCAGCAGTAGTTTTGTCTCACCTCCCAGTATCAACTGACACTAGTAACATACTGTTTTGCATAAAAAAAAAATGTACAGTGTCCAGGTTATCTTCTTGAGTGACAGCTAAAATGAGTGTCAGGTGGACAGGTCCATTGAGAAGCATTTAGCCAGTTCCATTTGCATCATCTCAGAGCTGGCTTACACCATATTGAGGATGTAACATTAATCTCATACAATGAGATGTTCTTTCCTCAGGCACCTCTGCTCCTCCTACTAATAAGCCCTCTCTTCTACTGGAAACTTTATTGAGGAATTTCACATCCAGGCCAGCAAACCTTAAAATGAAAGCAGGGAACTATATCTCAGAAGGCAGTCATTCTTGAAATGACTGAAGGTTCATAATAGATATTCAGTTCACTGAGTGCTGTCTTTGCACTGCTATAAGGAAGGAAGTGAATGATATCTTCGAATCTTTCAGCAACACAACAATAGGCAGGAACTAGGATATTACTGCTATCTTCTTACTTAATATTGTGTCCAATTCTGGGTTTCCACTTTCAGAAAGGAGCTTTAATTAATTAGAAGAGGATGAGAAAATTGCTGCTATAATGACTTGATTTTGGGGAAGGTTGTCTTCCAGTGAGAAATTCACTTATGTTGTTTATCCAAGGGAAGATTAAGAGGCAATTTGGTCATGGCCTATGGGTCTGGGCATTGAAAAAAGGTCTAGGGAAATAAATGGTTCTTTAATCTTTCGGAAAAAGGCAGATAAAAATCCTATGGCAGGAAGCAGAAATGCAGTCACACTGGGGAAAGAGTGCAAAAACAGAGGGGATAACCAGGGGGGCTTTACAAGTTGTTCTTTACTCATTTTAAAGTCAAGACTGGAGATGCGCTCTGTTGCACACCAATATTATGTGACTGATGCAGAAATCAGTGGGATGGGACTTTGCTCTCCTCACTTCTGTTTGTTGTGCTGGTTTCTCTAATTGAATTCCCAGGGCTACAAACTGTTGCATTACCTCTGTGAGAAAAGATACAAAGCCTTTCTCACATACCGCAGTATGAGTTAACGGTGTAGCAAATAATCTGCCATTTAGTTGGCAGGGACAATATCTTGTCTTTGAATGACAATGCTTCACTTACGCATTTGCTTGAATGTTTCTTGGTGATCCATGGGAAGACATAGGGAGAAAAATTAAAATAAATGGACCAGAAACCAGACTTGAAGCATCTTCTTTTCTAATTAAGAAAAAGAGAAAAAAACAACCCAAAAGTTAGCTTCTTCAGGATCCACCAGGAAATGCCAAATTAAGGCCATGTAAACTAGGGGAAAGCTTTCTATTATTTCTGTAGCCTGTCTTTAGCAAATGTGTTGCATATTTCCCTAGCTGAAAAAAGGAAAATAAGCATACATTTTTCTATAAAATCCCTTGGCTGATGGCAGAGCTGCAGGAGGCTGCAGGCTGAAACCCAAGGCTGTGAGTGGGTTACCCCAGGGCTGTGAGTGGGGCACCTAGGGCTGTGAGTGGGAATCCCAGGATGTTCCAGGGTGAGGATGGACCCTGGATCTGCTCTGACCAAACACATTTTTAAAAGGCTTTGGAACAACAAGACTGGAGGGCTGGTAATAAGAAGCATCTTGTTACATGAAGGCAATTCACTCACGGTAGCTGACTGAAAAAGAGATGGAGAGGTGAGGCAAATAAATTGTGTAAACACCTTCACAAAGAATAAATATCTTTACTTTAATCTAGAAAAGGATGGCACCATCCAGAATGACCACCTAGAATTCAATTCAGTCATGAGAAATTCAGTTCAGAAGGAAAGCATGTTTTTTTCACTGTGAGACTAACCACTGAAATGACCAATGAAGGAAGTTGTTTCTTTTCAAGCCCTGCTCACATACTGATTTGGCTGAGATACCATAAGCAGCCATACATGGGTCCAAAACAGAGTGGAACTGGGCTCTGTGAGGTCAGGGAACATCTCCTAGTGATGGTAACAAGGTGAAGCTCTGCCCTCCATGTCACCACTGGCCAGAGTGATCATGTGGTCCCTTTGCTATTTCAAACACGAACTGGACTTTTAAACTAGGAACATGCAGAGAAGCATTTCAGCAGGTTTTGCTTAGCTACAATTGCATAATGAAGTCCTTTAAGGAGTAAATGTTTCTGTTTAGTTCAATAATGGGGCTTCATTAAGAGCCTTTATAGACCAAAAGGAGAAGAGTAACCCAATCAAAGGTCCTTGACAAAGAGAAAACAGCAAAGCAAGAAAACCAGAATTTACTATATACCAGGAATGTGTGAGACCATTCCCTGAGATTAACTGAGATGTAGTTTCTTTCTTTATTGACAAGGATGTTTAGAGCTAATGTGCATAATAAAATCATGTGCACAATGACATATAAACCTATGTAGGGGTCACTATTTCCAGGGATCAGTCCTGTCTGGGATGGAGCATATCCAGCTTGGTTTATAGACTGTGGGGAAATAGGTGTGAGGGCCTGGGTGGATGATGGATGCATCCTGAGTGTGGGGTTTGGGAGGGAGAGATAAACTGCAGTGTGGTTCTGCAAAGGGACAAGATCCAGCCCTGGCCATGCTCCAAGGTGTAGTGAGGAGACAGCTCTCTTTGGAAGACAAGGGTTGCTCAACTTGCTTCCTTGCAAATGCAAAATCCTTTGTACCTTGGGCCTCCTAAGATAAGAACAGGAGAGGGGATGTTGAGACACCAAAAGGCAGAATAATCAGTGATTGTCTCGTGAGCCTTAGCTCATCTTGCATGGCCCGTAGATAAGAACTCATTGTTAACAAGAGGGGCTACCAGAGACAGGCCCGACCATACCACTTCTGCCATTAGAAGCCTGTGACACGGCANCTTGAGAGTTTGTTTCTCCACGTCACAAGGAGCCCACTGGGTGCACATTTTGCACTCTGCAGGACCAGCCACATGCCTGGATGTTCCCAAAGACAAGCCTGGAGTGGATGGCTCCCCAGCTGCAGGTGCTTTAGGATGAAATATGGATACAGCTACTGAGTCACCTCTCCTTCTACATGTCTAATCCAAGGGGTGGAGGGATCATGTGAATGTTCCCAAATTCCCCAGTGTTTCTCTTGTTGGAAGGAAAAGGATCATGTACAGAGTCAGGGCACAAATGCAGGCCTACAACCTGGCCCTCCTGCACTTCAGGAGAAGGCATCCTTCACTGTGCTTAGTCTTGAACGTCTTTCCTTACTGGATGTGTCTGCTAGCGGAGAGGGATGGCTGACAAAGCCTGCAAAGGGATCATTGAAGACACAGTGGCTTCTGCAGATTATCTTCTCCTGGCCCTCAAGAGATGTGCAGTCCCAGCTCTCTCTAAGACGTGTGTCATGCCAGCCAACACCAGGGCCTGGCAGGCCCAGGAAAGGAGACCTTTATCTCACAGAAAAGAACAGAGTGAAAGTAAAATATGTTCAATGCTGAAATACTTCCATCACAGTAAATTGTGGGACAATATTTGCCATTGGAAAGGACCTCCAAGGCTGCTGCAGTCACTCATCCACAAGAACCAAAGCTTCTAATTCCATTAAGAAACTTATCTTTCCTGATGGAAAAAAAAAATAAAAAAAAAGCTTTCTTCTATCAAAAGTCTATTCTGATGGAAATCTTTATACCAGAACTCTTTCTGTCTCACAAAGGGCCAGGGTGCAATCTAACCCTTTGATGTTGTGTTTGGAGTATAATGAAAGGCATTAATTTGAATAGAATTATTGAAATGGCATGTCTGTTTCTGCTATTAATAGAAAAGAGTCTTAAAACAATGAGCAGCATATATGGGGTCTATTGCAGTGAACAGGAACAAAGGCAGAGCATTTTGCTTTGGTTGTTGTATACGGGAATGGTCTGGGGTCTCTGATGTGCTAGGCTCTGTACAGAGCAGAAATTACAAGCCCTGAAGGATGCTGTAAGAGAAAATCTTGGAACTTTGGCTCTGTCTGCAGATCTCTGGACTCAAGAGCTTCAGGGCATTGAACAAGGCTGGCACAGAACAGGTTCAAAATAAATCAGAGGTGATAGTTCTTCATTTATATGGGAAAATCCTTGCCAGAGGATGGTGTTGCTGCCAAACATTTACCTGGGTCCAAAGGGAGATTGAAGGAGTTCATGAAAGAGAGATCCACTAAGGGTCAAGCCTGTAAGTCTCTAATATTTGTAGCCTGAGAAGAGTGCAGGAGAGGAGCATCATACCTGCTTGTCATGATATTATGCTTTCCCTACACATCAACTTTTATGAGTATGCTGAGATATCTGGTCTTTGATCTGACTTAATAAAGTTGTTCTGTTAGTCTTAAGTTCCTCTGGTCCCTGTATGTAAAGAAGTATTTGTATTTTTATATCTGTGCAGCATTGCATATTAAGCTGAAAATCACAGAATTGAGTGGATTCTGTAGTGAAATAAAACCCAAATAACCCTTCCTACGGGATTGAATTTCTAATGAACTCTCTTATTGCCTTTTGTGCCTGATTCAACTGGCACAGTGTGACACTAGTCCCAGATGTAGCTTTGGTAAGAGCTTAAGGGCACCAACAGCAGCGTGGAGCTTGGAGACCAGCTGCAAGACAGACGGTAGAGAAAGCCCATCCAATCTGGGATACTCTTCCACAGTGATTCTTCCTGTCCTTCACCATGCATGATGCAAGAAGACCTGCCTCACATATCTGCTAAGAGGCACTCACACAGTTTTGCTTGCTCCCCAAGGCAACCACAATCAGGCTAGCAATGTCCTCCCCCATTCTGCTCCTCTGCGGCCCTGGCTTGCAGTGCACATGATTGGGGTTTGAATATGTGCACGTGGTTGGCGTTATGAATACATGTACATGCAGAGGTCTTGCAGGGCTTTGGTTGAAATAATCAAAGGTGGAACTGACCCAGGGGACAACCAGAAAGGAGAGAAGCCAGCAGTGGGTTTGCAAAGAAGAGGAGCAGGAGATGGAGCTGGGAGGCTAATTAAAATTAAAGCTGTGAGATGGGAAGACCAGAAGGATCTGAGACCAGGAGGCAGCTATTTCTGATCTTTGCTGCTCTGGTTTTAATTACATGGCAAAGCCTCCTGTACATTCCCATCCCTCTTATTCATCGTGTTGGGGTTTCTTTCCTGTTAATCTCCACCAGTGCAACATTCTACCTTCCACAGTTTGGGAGAAGAAGACTGAAGGTTTGCATCTAGGCTACGATGGGAATGGGCAGCTTGGCAGACAGCGGCACTGTGCATTGCTGCTGTTATGTGTGTGTACTGTAATGTGGAGTCTGCTCTGTATCAGTGCCATTGAACTTTCTGCAGGAGCCGGCCAGGCCAGGCAGCCATCCCACCAGCTGTGCTGTGTGAGTTAACGCAGCCGCTCTGGTCCCTACAGGAGGGTGCTGGATCTGTCTGTGGGCCAGAAGTCGGCAGACTGGTGGCCACTGTATAACATTTACCACTTGGGGAGAAGCTGCAGTAGCACAACATATTTCTTTGCCACTCAGCAGCAGTAACAAAGCCCAGACCCTTGTTTGAAAACCCTGAGCTGCCATCACTGCTTTCGCATGCTACTGCAGAGTGATGCTAGCTAGATTATCTAGCATTGTGAGCAATTTAGGGCATGTCTGTCTCTATGCAAGAGCATAAACCAAACTCCAGTGCAGGACGGTCAGCTGGGAAGCTGGACACCTGCCTAGTTTGCACAAAGCTGGTTCTCCCTGTGCTGCATTTCCTGCAAGGATTCAGCCTCCAGCTCCAAAATGAGCCCCACCACATGATCCCTCAGATCCAGTGTGTGCAAGGCATGATCCATCCCTGAGGTACCCTGCAGCCCAACCTTCCCTTGTCATGCATTTCCTTTAGTGTTGTATTTAGTTAATCCCCCAGCCACTGTGTTATCCCCTCTGTCTCACAAGGCTGCTTCTGAAGCAGGGCTCTGCGACCCATTTTTGGAGGCTGTGTAGGCTGACACAAAGCAGATACAGAAGCTTGCTGGACCTGAAGAACTTGCAAGTTTTAAAATTTTCCCTGCTTACTAGCCTGGATGGTTGGTTGCTGGAGTTTCACACACAATTCCAGAAGTCTGATCTCCTATGCAAGAGCAGAGAGGACTGGAAACCAGTGTAAAAGGGTAAAGCCAACAAAATTTTTAATGGAGTCAAACTGAGCATCTACACATAAGGTAGACATGTGATACCAAGGATGCATTAATCCTATTTGCTCATAACCAAAGGGAGATGCAACGAGGAGATTTCTTCAGGCTTCCTCTTTCCTTTTCTTACTGCGCTCCAAAACTTGTCTTTGTGGAGGAAATGGCAAGAGCTCTGCAAGTGGGAGGAAGAGATCACATAACACATAGCCTGGGACAGGACCAGCAGCAGGCAAAGGTCCATGCTATAATGCAGGCACAGGTTGATTAGAGGCTGGCAACTCTGCTGGGTACTAATTACTATTGCACTGGTCATGCTGCAGCAGCGCTGGCATCTCTGGATTGGCACCGTAGTAGCCCCCACTCCACCTCTCTGTGGCATAGCTCACACCTTGCTCCCCTCCAGCCTTTGATAAATCTGTCCTGTGAATTAGGAAATGATGAGATAAAGCTCCCAAAATTCAGAGGCTTTGAGCAGGTGTTGGATCTATTGATTCGTTTGCTGGCCTTTCAGTCAGTGGAGTTTGCATCTTCAAGTTCAACCATGAAATCACAAGGGTTATAAATAAAACAAACAGGCTGAGATTTTTTTTGCAAGAATCCTGTCACTAGAAGCTTTAAGAAAACAAATTATCAGGTAGTACAAAAGTCCCTGAGATATACACCAAGTCAGGCTACAGTCCATGAACTCTTTGCCTATCAGCTATATGAGTGAACACATCTCTCACCATCTCCTCTGCCTCCAGCAGCTCTTTCTCCCCTCTCTACACCATTTCCCCAGACATATTTGCACAACTGTTTGTGAGGCCAGGTGATGATCTGGAACTGATCTGTCTTCAATGTAGATGCATGTACATATTTCTGTGTTTTCAAACATATATCTATACAGGCAGCTTGTTTTCTGATAGTTCCCTGACTGGGGTTGTCAAGCAGCTTCAGAAAAAGGGGATGCTTTCCCATCATTTCCACCATTTGCCATGAACAACTACTGTGATCTGCCTGGCCTGCCTTTAAATCACTTAAGCAGTGACACTTTCCTATGGAGAGGACTCAATAGCCAAAACCATCTCTCTCTGAGAGCACTCCTCCCTAATCTTCAGCATAAATTTCCTTTTCCCTCTGATTTGTGCAAGAGATCTGTAGTAAAATGTGCATTTTATTTGTGGCACATCTTTTAGACAGACTCATCTGGAGTTAAGTACAGCAGTTGCTGGGCAAAGGAATCGTTCTGCAGGAGAAGAGGCTGAAGAGGAAAATCCAAGGTGGGCTTCCTGCAGTTGCAGGGGGATATGTTGCTGAGAGAGCAGGTAGTGCACATGGCAGGAGCAACCTAACATCCCCAAGGAGTCTTATGAAAGGAGTAAAGACAAATGAGTTCAAGGAGACAAAGCTTAGCAGAATGATCTATGGCAAAGCTGGTTGGCAAGGAGCAGAATTTCATGCCAGGAGTCTGAAAGTGGTGGACCACTGAGAGATGCTGGGGGTCACCTCATTTAAATTCCTTTTTCCACTGGCAAAAGTATTACTAAAAGACAGGTGTGGGTCAGCATTTGTCTGCAGATCGTGGGGTGTTGCATTCTTGTTTCTGCTGATAGCTGCTCCCTTGTGTGCATTTTATCAAGCTGAGCCACCAGAGCATGTTGTTTTGACTCACCAAGACACTGAGTGCCAGCTGAGTTGCAGTTACTCTGGGTGGTGCAGCTAGAGGTAATGGCTGAGCCAGAAATGGCTGTTTGATTGCAAGTGAAAGGGTTAAAAACCTCAGCCAAAGTCAAAACTTCTTCCTACCCACTGGCACTGATAGTTCACACTGTGAAAGCTGCCCAGCAGCAGAGGTGCTTATGCTAAAATTGCCTTTACTGCTCAGGGCGAGATAAACTGTGCACACCACTGCATGGTGTTTTATTTACATCTGAGACTACATCTCCTTTCTGAAAAATGGGAATTTGAAGTAGAAGTTCTTTCTCCCCAGCCTTTGCAGTCTCAGTATTATGTATCTGACACATATACAACCCAGTGTCCTGCATGTCAGTGGGGTGACTCTTCCAGAAATCTCATTGGGATGGAGGCAGTGGGGCTTGGAGCTGCAGCTGGGTGGTTTCTCCTTTGGCTATTGAGGTGTGAGAACCACCACACACCATGGAGCATTTCTGTCAACAGGATCATTTAACAGGATTACCTCTCATCCACCTGGTACCCACTGCAATGTCCCAAAGGTTCCTCACTCTTCACACACCCTCTCTCCTGATAAAGGGATTGAATCTACTCTGCATGCAACAAAAAAAAGAGGAGAGGCACAGCAGCCCCCCATGCACTTCTGCACAGAAGCAGTGCTTGAGCAGGTGCTTCTCCATAAGGAAACTGGACAAGGAGAGCATGGTGTGTTTCAGCCCAGAAAGCTGGTGTTCCCTGGAGACATGAAACTTGGCAGGGAAGGTACAAGGACAATTCATCAACACAGGTGATAAAATGTAATTTTGGATCCCATGCAGACAAGGGCAGAGAAAAAAGAGACTGAGAAGACTGAATTATTTTCTAGCTTGGAATGCTTAATTTTCATCTTCTCAGAAGCATTTGCACAATCTTTTCTTTGGTGTGGTTTGTGGGTTGGGCTGGTTTTGTTTTTTGCTTGGAATTTTGTTTTTAAAGGAAACCTTTCTAGTCTGTGCCACCTTTGCAGCTTCTGTTTGATCACCAGCAAAATATTTTGTGTTTACTATAATCAGAAAACACCAACTCCTGGGATTTCACAATGCAATTATAATGAAAGTCTGGGAACAGGGAGGTCACGATTCTGGTTGGAGCCACCATCTCCACATAGAAAATCTTTCCTCCACTCAGCCCCAGCTCCCACTGCAGTGGCCTGCATGTGTCCACAGCCTGCCTCGTCTC
>VWZY01012653.1:130042-144141 GCA_013399075.1 Chloroceryle aenea
CAGGGGGGTTGGACTCGAAGATCTCCAAGGTCCCTTCCAACCCCTGGCACCCTGTGATACCTGTGAAATACTTGAATGGAGGATATAAAGAGGACAGAATCAGGTTTTATTTAGTGGTGCCCAATGCCAGGACAGAGGCTATGGGCACAAACTGGAACACAGGAGGTTCTGTCTAAAATTAGGAAACACTTTTTAGTGTGAAGATGACCAAGCATTGGAACAGGTTGCCCAGAGAGGAGTCAGCATCCTCTGAGATACTCAAAAGTCATTTGGACACAGTCCTGGGCAGCCTGGTCTAAGTGGTCCTGCTTGAGCAAAGGGGTTGGACAAAACAACCTCCAGAGGTCCCTGCCAGACTGTGATTCTGTGTAAGGAGCTACAAAGGCAATTCAAAGGATCACAAGATGTCAGGAGTTGGAAGGGACCCTGGAGATCTTCGAGTCCAACCCCCCTGCTTTGATGTGGTTTATTTCCAGTCTGCTACCTACAGTTTTAATTTGATGCCTCCTAATTCTTCACTGTAAGGATCAGAAAACAACTGACTACTCTCCATCCCTTCCTTCCATCTCACAGTCTTGCAGATCTTTCTGACACTTTGGTTATAAGTTCACCAAATCTTAATCTTATTTTATTCAGTTGTTCTTCGCACAGCTGCAGTTCTAGTGCTTCGGTTGCTACTTTTTCCATTCTCCAAATCCTTCCCTGAACTAATCCCACCAGGAAAGCATCATAGCACTAGGAGGTCACAGCCCACAAACAGCAGAAGATACATAGGATGAATTTGTAGGCCCCAGGCATATATAGAAGTTGAATTTGACCTTATGGAGACCAGACTGGAGCATCATTGTTTGGCAAGCTGATGGATTAACAGATAGCTTTGAGATGCTGAGCCTATTTGGTTCCACCAGGAGCATCACCATCATGCAGGATCTCTAGATGTAGTTTCTAAACTTGTCCTAAAGCTGTATCTTCTCACCCATGAGAAATGGACAAACACCATTAAACTGCCTGTCCCTTTGGGGCCAGAGAGGGACCTGTCCAAATTCACCTCTAATAGATTCTGAGCATGATATAAGTGGGGTTCAGCTCCTGCTTGTTGTGGTGAGAGGCCTAGAATCTGTAACTAAGGGCTCTCCTATGCATGTCCTCTCCTTCCATAAGTGAAGCTCTCTTTGTTTGGACCCATCAGTTTCTGTCATCTGAATGGAGAAACAGCAATTGCCATGAGTGCTGAAGCACTGTAATTCAGCTCCTAGTTGTTTGGCAGCAATTTAAACCACTGTAATTTCAGAGGACCCAGAGAAGGACCTTTTTCTAATTGAGTTTTTTTCTCCAGTTGCTCAGGGGTACTTATACAGAGGACAAGAAGTCACAATAGGAAACATCAGTACGAGAAGTCACTGAGAAGGCACATGACAGAGTCCAACATGTCCACAGACTGACTAAAATTCATTTCAGCAACAGCATTTCATATAACCAACCTCCTTTAACACATTTTTGAGAGCTACTGGTTTTAAAAAACAATGAGGGGGCACAGAGAGCTAGCAATAGCAGTTCTGTTGTTTCCCTCAGAAGGTGGTTTCTGGTTCATGGAGATGTGAAATATGAGGCAAAGATGACTAAGAGCTTGTTGCCTCTAATGAGGCATAGGGTAAAGCCACAGCTCCTCACCCAAACATATTGTTAGAGCAACCCATGGTGTGGGAGCCCAGAGAGGTGGCTTTTGGGGCAAGGCTCTGTCCCACCATCCACATCCACCACCCTGAGACTACTTTTACTTTGATTCTGTGGGAGCAGAAGGGAGAGAGATGTATGCCCAGGAGAAGGACATGTGCCCACACCTCAGACCGTACCACTTGTCCTTCCTCATTAACACTAGCCCTGCTTCCCTGTACTCCCCTCACACATCTGACCCTTGATATTTATGTTCTTGTCCAGCTTCTGAAAATGCTAATTAAAAGCAGTTGCTCATCAGTCCCTGTGTGGGACCAGTCCAACCCAGTCTGCAGGTGAATGTCTTTTCAGTATTCATCAAGCTTCATTCTCTGGTGCTTGGTGACAATTTTATCTTCCTCTGGGGACACAAAAGAAGGAGAGATGATGTTGCTGTAAAGAGATGCTAATCGCGCTATGGGGATCTCCCGAAGAAATCGCAGCGCTCTTTGTTTCGGGATGCTGGGTCTCATTGTCCTCCACTCTTTGTTTCTCCTCTGTTTTCTGTAAGACGCTGTGTGGGGAGGAAGGGAGAGTAGAATTTATAAAGATATTGAAGGACAAGGGAAGGGCAGTGCTTAATATTGCATCCCAGGGATTGCTACAAGCTGTTTTGCATTGGGTCTGTCTTTTTTATTGCACATGTGTGTGGTGCCAAGCGGATGGGGATGGGGATCTGCTCTCACCCCGCTGATGTGGGGTGACTACTTTTCTTACTGTTGATTTCTGGTTTCTTTCTGGCTTGCCAAGAGCTGCAAATAGATCACATGGGTCTCTGAATGTTTCAAAGGTTCTGTTCATACATCTGCATTTTCTCTTCTCGAGTTTGAGAGGAGTCAGGGAGTCTCTGGAGGGACATGTGGAGTCAGGCATGGAAGGAAGAGGCTTTTGGATCGCTGGTGGCTGATAGCTTCAGTTGAGTGAGTTTTTTGTAACACTGCCAGCAGCAGACATCACCTCCTAATGGCAAAGCCCACAGACCATGTGCTCCTACTCCAGTGAAGCATGTACAGCTTGGGTGAAGCATTTTTCAGTCTGTATCTAGATATGTCCTCTGCTCCCAAATATAGTCTAAGAAATAAATCACCTTCTGTTTGGGTCTTGGTTGCAGGGGTCAACAACTATCCAGACTGTATGTTGGTGGCGGAAACCAAGTACTATGCCCACAGTCCCTTTGAGGGCTGCTTTGCTATGTCCATCAACAGTGACTTCTTCACATCCTTCACTGTCCTGGCAATTGAAGCTGCACAGGACCGGACTTTACAGGCAACTTGGCCCCATGCCTGGGGGAGAGATACCTCTTATCTTTTAGCCAGCCTGGCAAGTCCTGACAGTGCCAGCCCCCTGCAAAGCCTTTTGGTCATGGTGGCTAGGCATGCCACATCCCAGGGTTGTCCCCAGCACACTCCATTGACTGGCAGCCTTGGTGAATGAAGAGGTCCTCAAAGAGTTAACTTCTTTTTAGATACTCTCAGCAGCTCCCTGAGCATGGTGACTTGAAACAGGGGCTGGCTGTACTGCAACACAGCAAAGACTGGAGCAAACCATATGCTTCTGCACAAGAATAACTGCATCATTAAAAACCCGAACCAAGAACTCAAAGGAGCATTTGAAGAGTACATAGCAGCAGGTCCTGAATCCTAACTATCAGCTTCTCTTCCCCTCGAATCCTTTGCATGGACTGAATGTGAAAGCAAAATATATACTCAATCACAGCAACCCGCTTCCTTCCTCCTCAAGTGACTCTCCAGGCATATGCCCACCTCAGGAGTGAGCTGTAGTCTGTAACAGCAGGAAACAGAGGGGAACGAACAGGTGAAACAACAGAGAGAGAAAGAGTAGGGGAGAGAGAGACAGACCCCGGTCACTACTTAAACTTTGCTTATTTACAGCAGCAGCATACATATGAAGATCTATAGCACTTATACCCAAATAAATCCTCCTCTGGAGACAGGTGGCAGATTTCTCCCTCCATTATTTACAGCCACTTCTCAGTGAAAACTGCAAGCTGTAAAATGCCCATACAGTGTTGGAGAGATTTATAATCCTGTATTTCACACACTGCCTTGCCCTGCTGTGCTGCCTTTGGGGAGACATGGCAAATGGACTCCAAGGTGTTTGACAAAGATGAAGACTCATTTATTACTTGATGCTTTGGGAGAAATATTTGTACGCAGCAGCCTACACGGGTGGCAAAGGTTAATCCTCTCCTCTCCTGTCAGTTCAGCTTTTTATGAGTGAGGGGAAAGCAATGTGTCGGGGAGGAGAGGATTGAGGGAGGAGAGCCACTGAGCAGCACCAGTGACCTGTGTCACCCTCCACCCTTGACCAGTGTTAGAGGAGATGGGGGACTTCACTCTGCCACTGACGCATCACTCAGCCAGGNCGCATCACTCAGCCAGGCTTGATCTCCACCTTTTTTTGCACAGATCTTGGTCCTACAGGAGGGGGACTGCTGTTTCCACTTCTCTGAAGCAGATGGGATTTCCTCAATCCTGCTATTAGAGGAGACTTCTGGCTTGCAGTTCAAAAGCATACATGACATCCATCACCCTGAAATCCCAGTGTGATGTGACTGACTCCCTGTGGCATAGTGGGACACAAGAGCATAAGGGCTTTTGGCAAATCAGGCTTCAGAGTCTCTTAACCCAAGCTGGGGCCTCACAAATACATTTCTTTGTCCTTCTCTGCTGGCAAAGCCAACAGTACTGCTCCCTGATCTCTAAAGGTGATCCCTCTGATGAGGTTGAGGCAGAGAGCCAGCACAGCACCAGCAGGCTGCTAACATGCTGCCTTCTCTGGATATAGACAAAGATATTCAATCTCCAGTGCTATCAATAGAGTGCTTTTCAGCAGCACTAAATTCTTGCAAAAACTCAAACATGAAAACATAAAAATAAAAACACGGTGTAAAATACACACAATAAAAAATAAAATACCAAATATATCACTTAACTAAAACCGCTGACCCAGCGGCTTTGATGTTAATGCATTGTCTGTAACAACGTGGTGTTCCAGCTGAATACTAACTGGCTACAGAGCCCGAGACCAGCCTTGCTTCAGAGGTTTCTGATTTTACTACCCTGATTTCTGCAGTCAGTCTTCGTCTCCTGGGGTTTATTAGGTCTCCTCCCTACCACGATCAACTAAGAGTTGTTTTTTCTTTCTCCCCAGCGTTAATTAAAGTTGGGATGGAGTAACCCCCAAAAGACTCTTTGGAGGGGGAGGAGGAGGAAGAGGAAAACTAAACCCAGCACGATGGCAGGGTTTGATCAGTGGTGAGCTGTGTTAACAAGAGCCCTATGGAAGTGAGAGGGATGAACAGTCGGTGGTGAAGGCAGGAACAGATGGTACCCAGCTACACACAGCATGGCTCCTGGGGTCTGCAGGATAAGCAGAAGCTCCTGCTCACTGCACAAGCTGCCTTGTGCCTAATGACAGCATCAGTCACAGCCTCTGTTGAGACATCTCTACCTGTTCCTGTATGCACAGCAAGGAGATACCCCAGAGGTGATCTCTCCCACTCCAACCCTCACATGCTACTAGCATGCAGCCAGCCAGAAGTCATTGACCCCCCTCTGATGGCAAGATACAGGGGTGTTCATGTGCAGACCTGAGGTAAGTGTCAGCTCTGTGCAATTATTCAATTCCCAGGTGCAGGAGAAAGGCAGAGTGAAAGCCCAGCATGAAGCATGACAGAAGGGTAGTCTCCAGTTAGGGACACTCTTGAACTGACTCCTAGAGGCACAACCTTTGTCCCAGACTGGAAGATGTACCAGTTACTCCAAAAGATTCAGGTCACTTTGTTGATAGAGAACTCAGCATGGTCCAGCACAGAATTTCAGTCTCATCTACTGTGGTCACCACTGATTGCTGGGAGACAAAGAGTGAGGGAAAGGAGTAAGAATGCCCTCTCTACTGGTTAGTCAAGTCCCTGCACTGCGGTAGCAGTCTAGTTGCAGGAACTAGGACAGGACACAGACTGAAGGATTTAATCCCGAAGGCTTTCACTGCAGGAGATCTACAGAGGCTCTTTGAACTACAGCTAAAAATGTGGGTCTCAGAGGGTGATGGCCCTCCATGGCCCTGACCCAGCTCATGCTGCTTGCTGAGATAGCAATTTCCAAACAGACAGCTAGGGACAACTTCCATCCAAAGCCTATAAAGTCACACCATGAGCAGCTCCAGCTACACTCTGTCCTTGGATTTCAACAGGTGGAGTCATGTGAAGCAAAGTGATCCAAGTTTTCCACTCCTGCAAGGTCATGATGACCACTCTCTCTTCAAAGGATAGCATCCCATCTGTGCGTGGCTGTTTCATGTAGCAGAATGGTGGTCCCTCTTCTGTCCTTGGCTTATCCAATGTTTACTTTCACACCCAACCTTCTTCTTAAGTAAATTTTTATTCTCAATCATAAATCCTAAGACAAGCAACAAGCAAAGCTGTCACTGTGCTCTGTGGATGAGCTACAGCTCCCTGGAGCTTCTCCCTTGGCCACTTCCCTACTGCTGAAAGAATGATATGCCCTTTACTTCTCTAGCCTCCCACCATTTTACTGCCTTGGTACAAATGGTAGTGCTGGGCTGAGTCCCGTGGGGAGCAAGTGGAGATGTGTTTGCTGTCTTCAATCATGTGGCAGAGGATAAGAGATAGGCTGCAGGTGGGACATGTGTTGGCAGCAGTGAGGCTTCTTACTAGCTCTCTTGACACCCAGCGTGACTGACCAGTGAGGAGCGGAAGGCATCAGTTAGCTGAGACAATCTGCTGAGTTGGCATAAAAGTGTCCCACTTGATCCACCACAATAAGAAAGGAAGCTGAAGCAGCCAGTGAGTAACCTAAACATTATGTCCAGTCTTGATGGCCTGCCCTTTTTGTTTGAGTGGGGTTTTTTTGCAACTTATTTGTCACTGCAAGTTGGTATTTGCTCTTGCTTTAACCTAGTTCTTGGCCTTAAGTGACTTAAACTAAAGCAAGCTCCTCTCCCACAATATGAAACAATGTGCTTGAAAAGCTGTGCAAACCCCTTTCATTCCTACAGGCACACCCCAAAGTGTCCAGTGCTTCTGTTGCTTGACAGCAAGGGATATATGGTGAGGGGTCAGAAGGAGAAATGCTTCCCAGTAATGAGAAGTGAGTAGGGGAATTCCTCTGTTAAGTGGATCTGTCTACTCACTGGTATCAGAAGGTAGGAGACAGACCCCAACAGTGTCCCATCAGGGGTGTGACATTTGTCTACTTGCACCTCTCACCCGGTCCTGGATCCAGCACTGCTTCCTGCAGCAGCTCCTAGAGTTGTGGGCCCACTCCACAGCCCACATGTCTCCAACACCTTCAGAGGACTAAGATGACCATCTCCTTTCTCCTCTTTCATGCTCCCTACTTCCATCAGAAGTCCCAGAGAAGCATGATGCTCTGTGGAGGTCTCCAGCTTGCTTTGCTATGTGTTGTCTGCAGTATCTTGCATTGGAAGTGCTCCTTAGTTTTAATTAAGGCTTTGAGGACCCAAGTCAGGAAGAAAGAAGAAAAAATGCTAAGAACAGCTAATTTCTTAAACTGCTCTCTGGCACCTTTTGAAACTTACCTCATGTAGCAAATTAAAAATGCTAATAGATGGCCAATAAAAAGAGAAGCCCAAAGCCCTTTCTTCTCTGTAATTTCAGTGTGCTGAGTGGCTCTGTGTATCAATTAGTGTTGGGAAATGGTACTTTTTTCCATTGAGGAAGGAGATGTGTGGAGGCATAAACCCACGGGCTGCCTTCTGAAATGGTTCACTATCCCGATCATCAAAGGCACATGAGGCCATGCAGAGCTGCTCCCTCTCACTTTTATAATACTTACAGACTTATTACTCCTGGTTACCTTTTGTCTCAAGGCAGACTGTAAGTCTGGACACTCAGCATTGGAGACCTGGAGTAAGCACTGTCCCTTGTTTTTCAGAGGGCTTGATCTCATCTGGGTAGAGCTTTAATTGCAGTAATTAATATAAAATTAGAACAGGCACGTGTAGGCAGTACAAGGGTGTCAAGATGCTGTCTGTTAATGTTCCCCAGCAGCTTCCTAGCAGCACTCATGGCTACAGTGATCTCAGCTTATGCTAAGCTGGGATCATAGCAGCTTTGAGTTTAGAGAGCAGGTGGGCTTTGAAGGCCTTGCAGAGCCTAGGGTTAAAAGATGAGAAAACCCTCCTTCTCCCCATTCACCCTCTGTCACTACAGGTTTGCAATGAAAATAGATATAGCCATTTTTTGCTCCAGTCAGAGATTGGAGTACCAATCCTGAGCTGACAAATGAGCGCTGTATAAGTCAAATCCAGAGAGTTTTGGAGGAAGGATGGATATTGATGAATACTGAACAGTTTATTCAAAGGACAGATATCAGAATACAAATGGCAATGGACACCAGCTGAAGACACTGTATCATGTATACCTGCATAGGATGTCAGTGAATCAGAGGAGAGATGGACCTTGGGTCTCCCACTCTCAGAAGACTGCCTAAACATCAGGATGACTGTGAAACATGTGAGGAGGTCTGCAGTCCGTTGGATCTTCCAGGCGATGCATTGTTAGTGTGTGATTGCTCCTGGAGCAAGAAGGGGGACTATGCTATTTCTACTCAATAGTATGAGCTTATTCCCTTCTTGCATCAATGTTTACACCCTTTTCATTCTTGTCTCCCAGCTGTCTTTTTCCAGAAATACCTAGCCAGTGATCTACACCTTGGATGCCTTGGCCCAAGACAAGCACTCAGTTAAATATACAGTTCCAGCATATTGATTTTACAGGTCAGCTGGAACACCTCAGAGGTAAAAAGTCCAGGGAGCCTGAAGGAGTTCATGGACAGCATCACAGTCACACAATTTGGCCCATATCCAGTGGCTCTACACTTAAAAGCTTTCAGCCAACTAAAAGCAGCCTTGGAGCACCAGGAAGGTCTGAATAATAACTCTTGAGCATGGTTAATGAAGTTTCTGGGTTTGATGTATTTCTGCCACATCGTGTGGTCTTTCTCCTCCCACCCTCCCATCACTGCAGTGGAGCAGTTGGGAAAGAATGAGACAATTGCAAGTGGAAGTTTCTATTTTCCCTCTGAAATTGGCTTGACTTTTGAGTCCCTTGAGGGCCATCCAAGTTTGTCGCAAGGCAGGCCTGGCCAAATGAACAGTGACATCTTTGTAATGGCATAGGGCAGGGAAGGCTGCTTGCTGAGAACAGGGGAATAGGACAGTGGCTTGCTGGGGGGCCATGATGTGCTTGTTTCACGATCACAGCAGGAGCAGAGGGAGCAAGGAGATAAGGCAGCACTGGAGACCCCAGAGGAGCAGAGGAGTTTTCAAGTATCAGCTGGGTTTTGATCTCAACTGTCACACATCAGGTGTTTCATGGGCTTTAAAGGCTGTTGTCGTCAGGAAAATTCTCTGGGGTAGCGTGGGCCATGAGAAAATCTGTGTGGCTGAGAGGACAGGCTGCTTCTTCTGTGGAGCAATGTTAATGCAAGGGTCCCAGCTGGTGCCCCAGTTGGGTGCAGCCAGACTCGCAGGCAAAGGAAAAGTTGGAACTGACCATATTTGGGGTGTCCTTCTTTTCAAGCCAAAAGACAGGACCACCCTCTCCACACCTGAAACACCGCACACTCAGTGCAGCACACCAGACAACGTAAGGGCAGGTTTCCATGGGGGGAGAGATATCTTCCACTGCTGGAATACTGCCATGAAGGGTTTTCCAACTGTTTTTTTGCNCCATTAGCTCCATTATATTTACAAATATATAAAGTAGAAAGAAGGGCAAGTCTATAGCTCCAGCTGTGCCCAGCAGAACAGAGAAAATAACAGCACAAGCTTGAAGTACCTTAATGATCTGCAGCAGACGATGGCTGGGTGATGATGGCATTTGCCAGCACTGAGGAGCACAGCCATGTGCAGTCAAGCAATTGTTTTTTCAGTGGTTGGAAATCTTGTGAAAGCAGTGTCATTATGGTTGTTTTTGAAGAGTCATCTTCACTCATGGTGGTATATGATGCTATGTCCAGGGTTTGAGAGCTTTGCAGTGCTAGCTGGTGTCTAGATGCTTGCCTTATTTCAGGTCACCTGCAGACACAAACTGTCATGGGAGAAGTTTCTAGAGTTTCAGCTTTTCTTCTGACACTGCTCTTCAACCACTCATCAGTGGAGGTGTCACAGAAACAAGAGCCATTTTGCCTAGTTAGAGACCCTGGATAGGATAAGATTCCCCTTTCCTCTGCTGGGGTCACTGCCTGAAACTCCTCAAGAAGGCTCTCTTCTGATAGGCAACAAGAGATTGTCACACTCAGAGTATGACATAGCTGGGATATCAGCACCTGCAGCTGATAGCCCAAGGACAGGGACCAGGGAGGAGAGGACCGTGCTGCCCTAAGCAGTGTCCATGGGGAGCTAGAACCAAAACATCCAGAGCTATAAGCTCTTTATCTTACACAAACATTAAATTCAATTTAATACAAAGGAGAGAAAAATGAGATTTATATCTTCCAGATTCTGCTGGCCTGGGACACAAACTTAATTAGAAAGACTGAAATGTCATCATCTCCTGGAGGAGGGTGAGCATCTTTTTCCAAACTCTGAGCATTTTTCTTGGATGCACTCACTGGCCAAATAAATGTGATCTGCTATTTCTTAAATGGCAATGTCTCCTTGTTAAGAGTGGGGAAATGACCCCCCAGAAAAAAAAAGAACAATCCTCCGCTCATCCTTTAGTCCATTTAGGGGAATTATTGACCTGTCCTAGCCTTGCCTAGATTGTGCAGGTCTTAAAGGGAACCTGGCCCTGACTGTGCTTTTGCAGCCATGAAAAACCTTGGGGAGAAATGGAGGCATAACATCTCCAAGCCATGCAGGTCCTGGCTGTGGCAGCAGCTGCAGGCAGGGAAGAGAGCATATGGAGGAACACAGGTCAGTAACTCTTGGTGACTACCTCAGCTGTGCAAAGCATGAGCTGAGCAGCACCGCAGTGAAAAGCAATGATCTTGTACTAGTAGACACTGACATCTCCAAGAAGCCTGTGAATTTTGCAAGTGATTATTTAATCTAGCAGGTGATGAGCAGTCTGACCTGGACATCTTCCTAATGGAGTAAGCAGCATGTTAGGGCTATGGCATCCAAATGGGAACTTAGTGTCTTGCAGCATGACAAGGAAATCGTATCAGAGGACCTGTGGTTGTCCTTGGGAACTGTACTAGTCAATATTTCTTCCTCAGGGGTAAAAAAAAGCCTTAAAACATATTGTCTCTGCCTTGGGATAAGAACCAAGGTTGGACTGTTCCCATGGAGCAGCCGGGTCATGGCAATATGTTTGTGTAGTATTTCATGTTTTCCACTACAGCTCTGCTCCATTCTCTGCAGCATCTTTCACAGCATGGAGAGAGTGTGTAGAGGATGAGCAATCTGGGGGATGTGGGACTGTGAGATGAAAGGCAGAGGTGGGGTGGAAAGCAAGATAGGGAAGGTGGAGCATGTGTCAGGAAGCTGGGAGATGGAAATGGCCCTGCAACTGGAAGCTTGGTTTAAGGAGATGTATGAGTATGGAAGAAGAGATGGAGATGGGGGAGAGAGGCTGGATGGATCTGTAGGATAGCCTACAGATCTTTGTGGTGGTTTGTATTGTCTAAGGCCTGCCCCTGTGGGTCAAAATATGTGAAGGTAAGTATATGGGAAACAATCAAGCAGTGGTGATGGGAAATCAAGAAGATGAAAGTTAAGAGCTTCTTCAGAGATGCTGCATCCTGCCCCAGATGAAGGGAGAGAGGGAGAGACTAGATTACTCCATGAGATACCTTGAAATGCCTTTGTGATCCCAGATATTGAAGATCTGACATGAATTCCTGGCTTTCAGGCAGCTTGGAGAAGGCTGTGATATGCAATCTACAAGAAGAGATTTGCATTCAGAGAAAGAAAAGTATCTTCCCCTAGCAGCACTTGCTACTGAAGACTGCTGCATGGGACCGCCCAATCTTCAGGCCAGCTGAGGTCAGAGCAATCACATTTTACTATAGCAAGAGGTAGAATGGCAGGGTCTCTGCAGCACCCTGGTGCAACAAGGAAGGGCCTGTGAGCTGCCGGCTTCCACGCATGGTGTGGCTATGTCAGGGCTTTCAGGGCTGAATCCCTGTAGTCTTCTTAGTACAGCTGCATGAGCAACCCTGAAGTATAGCTGGAGATCCTTATGAAGCCATTTACTTACACCCTAACCACTGGGCTGTTAAGCAGCCACCTAGTCAAGCTCAGGGCAATGGGAAAAGGGTGTGCCAGGGTTAATTGTTAAGTGTCTTCTACATGATGTTGTCTGAAAGAATTACAGGATAAATGAAGGAAGACTTAGACTGAGCAGTCTTAGCTTGCCCCCTCTCAAGATCACTCTTGGACATGCCCTTAGAGATAGAATCATAGAATTATAGCATCACAGAATCAGAGAATCATAGAATGATTTGTGTTGAAAGGGACCTTAGAGAACATCTATTTCCAAACACCCCTGTCATGGACAGGAGCACCTCTCACCAAACCATGTCATGCAAAGCCCCATCCAACCTGAACAGTACCAGGGATGGGGCGTCCACAACCTCTCTGAGAAATATGTTCCAGTGCCTCACCACCTTCACAGTAAATAATCTTTTTCTAATACCCAGTCTAAATCTACCCTCTTTCAGTTTAAAGCCATTAAACCTTATCCTATCACAACAGTCTGTGACAAATAGCCCCTCCTTACCTTCTCGGTAGGTCTTCTAAAAGTCAGCTATAAGATCTCCCAGGCTGATCAGATGTCTGATCCCAATCTGCTTTGCTGACATCAATGCCCAAGCCCCAGTATCCAGTCGGTTTGGAATGAAGGCTGATCAGAGGTCTATGCCAATGCAAGAACATAGTCTAGACATGGCCATGAGGCAAGAAACCCTTTTTAGAGAGGTGTCAACTTGAACAACAAAGACAAGATTCTTCCAAGGAATGCTGAGGGGTACCACTAATGACGTGACCTAAGCCTTGTGCCCAGCAGCAGTGGTTTCCCTGCCCCAGTATGACCCACAAAGCACACTCTCCTCCCAGCTGAACCCCATTAAACCATCAATTTCTCAGTTTCCCCTCAATTACCAAGATCAATGACCCCTTAGCTCTTCTTTCCTCCATACATTTCCTGCTTCTTCCAAACATGGAGCAGTTAATTGCAGTTCACGGCTCATCCTAATGTTTCCTCCTTCACTCACTTTCTCTCTCTCCTGTAATTTACTGACATTTCCTAAGCACGTTTAGGCTATGTTGGCAGCTGGATTCTGTGATAAGGTTTTTTGACATCTAGTGATTGTTGGTCGATAACATTTCTATCCCATAATGAACAGAGGAGGGGGACAGGGAGGGAAAGAGCAAAGAAGGAGTGATCTTCAACAGTTAGGAGATGAGATCATTATCTCTTGGAAATATGGGAAAGACAGAAGTGAGAGCAGAGAGATGAGGCTGTCATCACAGCTGAGAACAACCTAATAATCGTCTATCACAGGGAAGGCATTGCTCCGTACAAACGCAGGTGCCATGGGGTTCTCTCTGCTTTCCTGGGTCCAACCATGGAGAGTCTCAGAGAGCGAGCCTCATGACATTGCAGGGGATGTGGCCAGGCAGGAGGAAATACAGGTCTCACTACTTTCCCTCCAGATAGTGGTATTGTTTGCTGTTTGGTCTGCTTGTGTGTTCCTGGGTGCTCACAGGCAGGCAGCCCACTGCTGGGGTCTCCAGCATAGGAGCCTCTTCCCTGAAGTGAGCTGGGGGACCACAACTCTGTCTGTCTGCCTTGCTCTTTCAGCTGACCTAATTTAAGACCACATCTGCACTGACAGACCTGCACTTGCAAATTCCAGCCCGGCTGGTGAGTCCAGCATAGGCTGAGAAATCATGCAAAAGTCAGGATATGTGTGCTTGGGTTATTAAGATCCAGCTGCACCTGACCTGAGGTGGTCAGGTTTTGGAGTCCTCCACTATGTGATGTGGACTTTCTGCTTGTGGTTTGTCTTGGCTCTGATCTCTGTTTTGCAGGATGAACAGGCTCTGAACGGGTGGAATGTACCTAGATGCAAATATTGTCTCTGATGAAGAGGCCAAGGTGTTTAGCACAAATGCTTTTGTGTGGGCTAGAGACCATGGATAGAGGGTCATACTGGGGCAGTGACACAGGCATTTGGTGTGGACTTGGCATGAAGACTCTCTTAGTCCTCCTTTTGTCTCTCAGGCTGCGAAGTGATGGTGCTTCATAGTCACAAAGCATGTCTGGCCAGGGATGTCTATTACATGCCTGCCTGGCACACTGGAGTTTTCTCCTGAGCACCCAGGCTGATACTTTTCAGCAAGTGTCAAAGCTAGAAGTGTTTTCATGA
>VWZY01012654.1:0-42984 GCA_013399075.1 Chloroceryle aenea
AGCCCCTCTAACTATGACACACCCACTAGAAAGTTGACTAGTGACAATTTATTATTCTAGACAGACTTGTTCACAGCCACTCCTGATATTCACAACTGTAGTAAGAAATTATGTTTTTATTATACTGAAAACATTTTTTTAAACATATTCAGAACTGCTGGAGATCTATTGATGTAATTCATCTCAGATGAAATTATAGAACAGTTTGAGGCTTGTCTTCCTTTCTGTGTTTGCATATTTGACAGCAGCTGTTTCTGTATGCTTAAAAAAGAGACGTCTCTGTCGGTTATTATTTAATTCTCCTCTCAGTCACATTAGGCTGAACAAAGACAGGTCAATTATATACTCTTTTAAAAAGATGCTTTCATTAAAATCAAGTTTGATCAAGAATAGCGTTATTTGAAATCTTTTCTCCTGTCATCCCTAAGGCATCCAGAGATTTGCACTGAAGTTTCTTAGCCAGAAGCAGCAGAGAGATTCCTGTGCCTAATCTTTCACTGAGAAGGAAGAAGACATGGCTTGCATTTACCACCACAGTATAAATATCTAAGACAAAATGCTGATGAAGAATAGATTTTTAGTAGGATGGTACCAGCTATTTTGGCTAGATTTTCATCACACTGGAAATACGTAAAACAATACAGAAAACCATAAAAATTTTTAAAATACTCATATGAAGATTGACCCACTTCTGTGCCAAAAAACTATCTTGCAGAATTTCATCTGCTTTCTGAATGAAGACAGTTTTCCCAAATCTTGTGCAATATTAAAAGATTTAAATATTTGTTATATGGAAATTACTTCCCCAGAGTTCAAAATAGTGCAAAAGACTGATCTGTAAGAATTACTTTGGAAAAGAAAGAATATCTGTTTAATAAAGAATCCAACCAGATTCAATTAATACAAGTGTGGGATATACGCTTGCCCCAAGAGTAAACCTCCAGACAGAAAGCATGCTGAGAGAGGAGCTACGAGATTTTTAGATCCAGAGTAACAGACAGGATGACCGAAGATCTAGTCCCTTTCATTTAGCTGGTAGTTCATGACCAGACTGCATTACCTTCTACTTACCTGCTTTTAGTAAGGATACCGGAATGCATTTTCTATAAGCCTGATTTACGTTTTCAGTCTGCTGCTCTCAGACATTTTGGAAAAGTTTTAAAAGTGAGAAGATCAATAGAGGACTTGAAACATAAGATCACCTCCTCTGAAGGTGAAGCAGAAACTGGGACAGTTTCCAAATGTTTTACAAAATCATCTAATACTACTGGCAGCTCCAGAGATCATTAAAGTCTTAAAATGAGAAAGTAAACCAGGAAAATATATCCAGGACACTTGATAAAAACAACTAGCTGTTTAGAAAATTAGATACAACAAGTATATCAAAATAATATTAAGAGCTGAAGAAATAATTGTGTTGTTATATTTCTGGTACCTAAAATTATTAGAAAAAAAGTAAGAGAACTGGGAAGATCCTCCTCCCCCCGTGTCAGAGCTCCACTCAGAATGGAAATGAGCTAAGGGAGTGGTGTCACATACCTGGTTACAGCTCCTTACTTCTGAGAAAAGGTTGCCCTAATTTATTCTGGCTCTGTTAGGTTGCTCTAATTTATGCCATACATGAATAACTTAGAATCACAGGCCAGAGGAGTTCAGCAAGCAGAAATTGATTTCTGTCCACTTCCTTTCCCTCAGCCATTTGCAGATGAAAATCTCTATATCGGTGCTAGTACACCAGCTCAGAGGGGCTGATAATGTGGTAACTAATCCAGCCTTATATCTAGACGCCTTAGTGTTTTAACATAAGAGAGATTTTCTGTTTTAAATACAACACTAGATGAGGTTTATGTTTACAGATGTAATATGTTACTTGCTATGACAGTCTTCAGAGCAAATTAAGTTGTTAATGTAGGTGACACTTGGAAATGTAGAAGAGACACCTTGCAGAAGGTCCAAGTAAGATTCACACAGTAGTGAGCTTCACAGAGCATGATACAAAAAATAAAAGAGTATGGAACATACATATGAAGGATGGAATTTAAATAGTGGAAAGAAACATGGGACAAAAATTTTTAGTGGAAAATATATTATAAAAATCAAGATTCTAGTACCAATGAAGTACTATTCTCAAAGAGAAATAGGTTGAATCACAGTATATTCTGGTTTCTTTCCAATTTCAAGCTTATGTATATTTTTCAGAATTGAACATTCAAGCTCATCCGCTCTAGCTCAGTACCACACAGATGTTAAATCTTCCAAAAATCCCACCAAGAACATGTCAAACTTGGTCAAAATACATTCTTCATGCATTCTACAATAGAGCCAGAGCAGAAAACAATCATGTCTACAGAGGTATATAATCTAACTTTTTGTTAAATATTTTGATTAAATACTTTACAATCAGAAAACCATACTGTGTTTGACCTTTGTCACAAGACACTTCAGGGCACAGGAACTCATGCATAGCAAATAGCCACTTCATTTACACATAAAAGATGTACATAACTTATTCTTACATGCATCCACAAATGAAAAAGAACATGTGGATAGGCAGAGATGACAGTGCTTTACAATACAAACAGATGCTTGCAAATACTGCCTGTGCAGTAATCAACAAGCTTAAGGGTTTCAAGAACAATGCATTTGCAGAGTGGCTTTTCTTATTTTAACATGCCTATCAGTAAACAAAGCGACTTTCATTAACGGGTAAATCATATCTATTTGTAGTATGAAGTCCACAGGAGTTCTGTCAATCACTAGCAGTACAGAAACATTCATAGGCTAATCACGGCTAAGCTAATTTTGGCTCTTTCAGAGCCAAATTATGGTGCTTTGTGCCAAACCTTTTTATAAATTAATTGCAGTCCTAGTGCATAGTCAGGAATTTGCAAAGCAATACAGAAAGGTATTGCTGCACCTGGACACCATTCAGAGTTATGCGATTCAGTTTTTCATCTTAAATAGAGAAAACATAGCCCATCAGGCATAATGCCATTAAAATCAACATCCAAGCCATCCAAGAGATTATTTCAGAACGTTTTGACAAATTAAGCATTAAAAATCTTTTGCAACTCATCTGCTTTAGAAATAAAGACTGAAGGATAGTTTGTGGTTCAATTCACGACTGGCCTCTCAAGACCTAAAGGCAGATTGGCATTGTTATATAAGTTAATTACTTGTGTGTTCTGTATTTGAAAAACAGTAATGGCAGACCTATTTAGACTAAGCTCTTTCTTTTGACATATGTTTATTGGAAGCTGCTAATGTGCAAAGCTAGTTTGTGTCTTCAGCAAATTTGTTTTTAATCCTTTTGCCTACTTCTCCATGTGCTTATATAGCTTTGTGTTAGCAGTGCTCACAGCCACCTTCTTCCTGGTAAAAGCCATGCATAGTTAAGATTTTTTTTTTATTATTATTATTATTAATTTTTAAAAACAAGCCTCTGTGGATCTACTAGCCCTTTGTGTAGGATAAATATCTGGTGTTCCCTTTGAAAATCACATACCATAAACCTAGATGGATGTTTTTTCCCATTATTTATGCTTTTCTTCTGTTACATGTCCAACAGTAGCTCAAGTAAGCCCTAGTCCATTTTTCTCACAGTTAAAAACCAGCAAGATTTCTACTGATTCATCATCACTTTGACAGCACTGGGATATACTTAATTGCTTGAAACACTGAGCACACCTTACAGGTCCACTTACTCTCAATGACTGATAAGAAACTGGTCAAACACACAGAAAAAGAGGAAGGAATCTGCTAGCATATCTTCACTGCATCAACTCAACACTTCAGTGAAGAGTTACCAGCTAGCATGGTGGGATGTTAAACTCCAAGGGTAGTGTAAAAATCCTCGCTGAGTTGCTGGAAGTATATGGAGAAGAGGACACCAAAGCAAACATGGAAGCTTACTTCCACGATAGTATACAAACCTAAAAGCAGTACATACACAGCTTTTTCCTTAAAACAACCCTCAATTCTGAGTTGTCTTAAAGGTATAATAAAGATGCTATTAATCACACGGACATTCCAGGATAAAAAAAAAAAAAAAAAAAGAAATGCTGGAAAAAAAATAAGTGAGGCAAATTTGCAAAGATTCCAGTAATTTAATTCTTTTTTCACCTGAGACTGCGTACTTCCCAAATAAAAATAAATAAATTATATTGATTGCAAGCCCTCAACCATAGAGCAATATCTTGAGTCTTGTTCTGGATGCAGTATGCTTACTCATATGCATCTCCCTGTTTGTAAGTGTATCTCACACACCAGTCTTCCATAACTGCTTGGTGCATCTTTTAACAGAAAGAAGAAAAGTTGACCCATTTTTGACAGTTTTAAATGAGACGAGGCTAAAAAGCCCCAAAAGTTATGAGGGAGTCTTGCTGAAAAGGATTCCTGTAAGTAGACTTAAAAGTTCTAGCAATTGTTCTTCCAGTGACCAAGGGGTTTGACCACTGCAAGTTAAAAGCTGTTTAAAAGATCAGCTAGAAGAGTAGACAGCAAAATTGTGTGACTTAAATTCTTTTCCAAGACATAAATTTATTATTGCTACAAGTGGGAACAGTGAACAAATCAAGACTGTCACCATAATATAGAGTCCAGAGCAGAATTTTAACTAACACAAGCTCTTTCAATTTGATTTTGGACCAGCTGGAGTTGTCTGAAGAGAACAACTAGCCAGATTACCCTAAACTGTCCTCCCCCTAATCAGCCAAGAAGGCCATGTAGAAAACAACAGATGCTGAACAAAGAGTAAAAATATACAGAAAGAAACTTCCATGTGTCCTGTAATTGATCCAATATATTGAGAGACATCATCTGGTAGCTGCCAATACTATGCATACTGGTAAATGACACCCAATATTTGTTAGCAAAACCCATGCTGCTTCAAGCACTGCTGTACTTCTGAATGATGTAGTTTTACACTAATTTATAAACTATCTGTTAAAATAACAGAAAGCCTTTTACTTTACAAAAGTTATTGGCTGTTTGCTCTAAAAGTAAGTCTGGTGTAACTAGTCCTTACATGCTTAGGTCTGAATCAAACACCGTTAAATTTATCCTAACATCTAAACAGAAGTCTAATCAAACTCTTAAGTATGCCACTTGCTCTACAGAAATGTTCTTCTGCTCTTCAAACTTAATGACTAACTTTTGTCATTAACTCAACAGCCTAACAAACCTACTATTAGCTTCCTGAAATGTCAAAGTTAGTATTAAAGGTAAAAGTGAGGTCCGTTGTTTTTTTGACTTGTGACAAACTGATCCTAATAATTTTATTTACTTTAGTGGAATAACAAGCAAAAATAGCATTTTTTAAAAATTTTTTCCACAGATACCTTAATCTCCAGACAAAGTCTTCTGATAGAGACACCATTACAAAAGCCATAAATATATAGGGAGAGAGAGACACACACAAAAAGAAAAGCAAGTTTGAGGATGTTACGAGAGAATACAAATAAAACGGAAGATTTCTTCACTGCCTGCCAAGGCCTCATTGGCTTTTTCTGAATTAAAGGAGGACGCAGAAAAATCGGGAACAACCAGTACCAAACTGAATTATTTGGCAGTTTTATTTAGGAGAAGAGACTATTAAGCCACTTAAAGGTTAACTGATATGCATTAGTTTTCATATACTCCTTGTCTTCAAGGTTATAGACTGTTTAGCAGAACTCTGCCAAATGCCAGTTATATGAAGGGAGAAATCATCTCTGTTGATGACAGACCTCCGAGCAGATGGTACGTAAATCAAGGTCCTGATGTGAAATGTTAAAGCTTTTATGCTGGAAGACACTGTTAAAGCATTATACAAGTTAAATCAGATTCCATAAAATACCAGTTTACTAGTAGGGAGGTGTGAAGTCTTCCACTGTGCAATTCTGCAAGTTTGATGGCTTGGTGTGTTTGGGGGTTTTCTGTTGGTTTTTTTTGGTTTTTTTTTTGCTGCTGGTTTTTGTGTGTTTGTTTGTTTGTTTCATTTATTTGTTTTCTTGGGTTTGGGGGTTGTTTTGTTTTTTTTAAAGACATCCTAAAAGATGATTTATATTATTCTTTCTTTTCCAAGTGGTCATTGTATCAGCTCTATGAAAAGGGCAGGATGAGAAGGGGACCATTTGTTTATTTGTCATGAAAATAATGTCTTGTTTAATTAAGCCAGTAACATACAAGTAAAGCAGCTTTCATTAACAGAGACTATAGATAAGCAACACAATAATAGATCTATTTCTAAAATTTCTACTTAGATATGACCATGCAAATTTGGGAGTTTGAAAACCTTTGCAGACAATATTTTGGTGCCTGAAGATTTTGAAAGGCTCTAGGTACACATATGAAACAAAGTAAATAGCTTTTGTTTTAAAGACTTCTGTTAAAGGGTAGCTGCTAGACCTGTGTGGGAAGACTAGTAAAAACTCTGTGTGTAATTTTCTGCAACTACAGATGGGGTGAATCAATTTCACTGAAGCAAGGGAAGCAATAAGGCTACTTTAACTTGCAGTGCTTCAAACCATCTTGACTACCAAAGCTAAAGATAAATCATCAAAATCCCGTGTCTTCACAGGAAAGAACGGCATTTATTGGTTTGATAATCTAGACCACAAAAATTTATGAATGGTTAAGCTACATCAGTTAGACCTAAACTTGGATGACTTTGCTAATTTAATTGCTCTATCAGGTTCCATGGTTTATCCAAACAAATGTTGCAGACAATCACCTTGAAAAATCGTGTTGAACTGATCTATCATGTTGAACACCTGACTGAAGTTTATGGAGCTACATACCCAGCTAAATTCAACCAAAAGCCCTTCCGGAAAAAAAAAAAAAAAGAAAAATACCAACCTGGAGGACTTTTATTTAATCAGTTACAGAAAGTCACAACCTACTGGAAGATAATTCTTACATTGGAAAAAAAAAAACCCACGCGTTATTTTTCTTTCAAATATTCTTTAGACCATTATACTAAACTTGCAAGTCAACTATTTATTTGCCAAGTATAGAAACAGCTCTTGTATACTTTTTTCAGTGGCCTGAAATCTTCACATGAATAGAGACCCCACCGTTGGTTTTCCTTATGCAGTGGTAAGCACTGGTCTAGTCAAATATTTTAAGTTTTCATCCTGCCGATAGCAGGCCTCTACCTTCCTTCATCAATCCCCATCTTGCACATGAAGATCCATAATCCTTGTGCTAATGCTTCCATTGTCCTTTAACTTCTGGAAGAAGGCAGGGAGAAAGAAAAGTACATTTCTGACATGATGAATAGAGTTATGAAATTTCCCCCCCCCCAACCCTTTAGTCTTTTGATTCACTCTCCAAATGCATTGAGATTAACAATGCCTCTGGGCCACTGTATGCAAACCTTCACTGTGCACAAAGAGAAAAGATTATAATTGAATATGCTATTATGATGGGCAAGGAAAAAGAAAGGCAGACAGACAGACAGGGCTCAAAGGCTGAATTGGCCTGGTTTGTCTTTCAGCCCACAGCACCTCCCGTTATCCTGCAATGATTTTTATTTATCTATTTAGTGTTTCCACTAGGCAGAGGGAGAATCTAGTATTGATTTAGTACTCGCATTTAGACAGAGACCTTTAAATTGAGAAGTTATTGAAACAGGTAGTGAAATGTGGTAGAAGCCCTAATGTCCTGCTTGAATGAAGATGGTACAAAGCAAATGTTTTACTGTATAAAAGTTCATGCAAAAATTCTGCTAAATTACATTATTATGGAACAGTCTTACCAATGTGGCAGTGCTAGACCTTTATGCATATAAGCAGCTAGCTGCTGCTAAGCATCCCAGAGCCTCACAGCAAAACAAGGAGTGAAGGAGCAGAATGAGAGGGGAGAATCAAAATAAATACATATTTTTTAAAAATGCAGCTCTGACTGAAGTAGCTCTGATATATAGTAAGAAAAGGATGAAACTCAAAAACCAGGATGGAAGCTCCATAGCTGTTCATCTGTGGCACCTAGATGAAGCCATCTAGTTTCCTCCTAAGCATCTCATCTACAGTAAAGCATCCTCTTCCAAATTAGTACAGGGCACTGCTAGTGGTTACCTTCTGTTAGATGAAGACCTTGCCAGTACTAGCATCTAATGACCCTATGCAGCACAGGCAATAAGAGTAAGAGAAAGGAACACCAAATCACATTTGCATCTGTAGATCCATTGTAAATTCAGATGAACTTCACAAAAGCAACTGTTTGAATTATGCTGGTTCCATCTTCAAATGTTTGAGGCTGCACTTCATGATAGCAAATTGTAGCATAATGAAAATAGTTGCTGTCTTAGCTGTAAGTCATTTCATAAAAATCTTTCCAGAAAATGTAAGACTTCACATGCTAAAAGCATGTGAACAAATTCAGAGGTAGTAGAATGCTGAGTGTACAATCAAAACCACACAAGTGTTGATCAGAACAGTTCGGAAACATTGCTCTAACAAACACCAGGGTATTTTTCAACTCACCTACAATTTGAAGTTTTATATATATATATATCTTCTTTAAATGTAAGGATCAAGCTTAACTTGCACGGAACACTAATTCTGCGTTCCAGAAAATAATCTAAATTGATTATATCTTAACTGTATTGTCACTGCTTTTTTGAAGAGACACTAACCACTACAATTGCTCTATTACTCACCACAGTACCTAAAATGTCTAAGGCTTTGGAAAGCAAATAACAGAAAAATATGGATTAAACTGATAAAAATTATAATTCCAGACATGATTAGATTCACTGTGTTGTGTAGCCTGCACAGCAGGTGGGGGATCCTTCAGAAGAATTAGGGAAAGGTTTAGGGAAAGCAGATTAATGGGGAAAAGATTAAATGTGCTCTAAAAGCAGGACAAACCATATTTTTAAAATGACAATTCTAACAGCAGTGTTTAGGGATGCTCTGGAATGCAAAGTATACATACTCCATTTAAATACCAGATGCACAAATGTCTCTTACAATTATGCAGTGCATTGTATGACTTTAAATCATAAGCTGAATAAGCATTTGACATTAAGTGGTGCTAGTGACAAATGTTAATCAAAATATAGCCAATAGTCGCTAACACAGAGCAGTCGAGCTGTATTTTACCTTTCTTTGAATGCAACTTCTTACAAAACAGATCCTATGGGTGAAGGCCTACCAAACTATTTTTTATATCCAGAAATATATTGTAGTTGCAGATGAAACACAGTAATAGCAATTTCTAGAACCCTGAATAACACACATTATTGCTACTGACCTCTCTTCAGTGTTGCAAGGCTTTCTAACTTCTAATAGTAGATGCTGTGAATTTAACTAGGTAAGAACATAATTATAGAGCCTAACATGAGAAATGCTGTCTAGCTGCTGAATATAAGTTGCAGTTGTATCTGCATGAAAACAGGAGATGACTGCTCATGCAAGACCTAATGTATCTTACAAAAGCATTAGCAGCAGCAGCGAAAGTATTTTAGATTGTTATCATCAAAATTTCACACTCCTCTATGTAACAAAAAAAGAGGCACATTTTTACATCCAAAAAGCATGAGTTATATTGCCTCCAATGTCCATGGAGAATTTTAATGGATCCCTCCTTGCTTTTTTTAAATTTAAGGAGTTTTCAGAGTCTCCTTGATGGCTTTTTCCAGCTTTGCAGCAACCATAACTATATATTTACAGATTACTCTTTAACTATTTAATGCAATCACGAATAGTAGGAAGCTTACAACGAAGGTCAAACCAAGTTGGCTACATTGGGAAATAGATTTGTATTTCTGAAGTTATTACAGTAACACCCACAGATCTTTCAAACATCATCTCACAGAAAGAACATTCCCTTGTCCTCAGAATCATCTTGTAAATGTTTGTCACCCAAGGTTGATTACTCAGAAAACATGAAAAAGGCATCTTGAAGCATAGATACTGTATCTGGTTGCTTGTAGTCTCCAGTGAGACTTTTGGGGCAAGCCTGCTGTGCTGGCTTGAGCAAACCATCTAGTACTATGCTATCCCAAGACAAAGACTTCTGGCTTTTCCCACACTTAAACCCATGCACTGTTCGAATTAGCCAAGTCTCACTCAAGTTTTAGCATGCCAACCTTGCTATTTTGTTGTCTGCGGCAGATGAATGTCCTTTAATGTGCTGTCTTCCTATCAATTTAAACTATATGCTGCTTACCATCATTTTACCCATGTCCATAATGCTTCTCAAACATGGCTTTTAATTCTACAAATGTAACAATGCTGAGAAATCTTATGACTTACAAAATAGAATTCACAGCTGTAGAACTAAGATTTGTATATCACTCCCAAAGTGAACATAAGGTCTTGCAGCCCTTCTCCTCTTCATTTACCCCATCTCTTTCTTTTGTTCACTTGTATCCATTTCTTATGTTACATCTGCCTTTATACTCTAATCTCCTCCAGGCAACTGCCTTATGCATGTTCTGCAAAGTGCTTTTTCATGCAATAAAGCAGAAATAGCATCTCTCAGTTTCCCCATGTGTAGAAGTGTCATACTAACAGAGTACTCACCTACCTCAAGAAAGCTGGCAAGTTAAATTTGTTAATGATTGTGGGGCATATGAAGATCCTCTTAAGAACAGCTCTGCAGAAGTGTGAGCTATCGTCATAGGTCAAAAGTAAGGCTTACAGCTTGAGTTACTTTCTCCCATTGAAGACAGACTAGTGTCATCCTGTAATTAGAGGGGTTTAACTACAGAGTATAAGATAGTTTGGGCATGTTAGTTTGAAAAGTACATGAGGGAAGTGTTTACCAGGCACCTTGAAATCATATGGAGAAGAATGAAAACTAAATATTTCCTTTTTTCCTTCATCTAACATTAGGGTATGGAAAAAAGTGCCCTATAGAATGTCATTAAATTCAAACCAGGTTTAGCTTATAACATTTCAAAAAAGAAATCTAGACTTTTCTATCTTCTGTCTAAAACAAAGTCTAACTGTATACTACATTAAGCGTGCAGAAAGGAATGCTATTGTTACAGTCCAAGAGGTTTTAGCCAGGCACGCTGATTTATTTTTTTTTTCATAATTGATTTGAAAGTGTTCAACATGCTTCTTCCTTAAATTTTTCATAAGAGTGTAAAAAGTGTTTGGAATAGATCCAGCCTCACTCTAAGCTCCTTATCTTCAGCCGCCCCTTATGGCAACTATTGTATGACCAAACATCGGTCTGTAGGAGTTCTCCCCCTCAACTCGTATTTTTATTTTACTACTGGTGAATAGTCTAACAGAGTTCTGTTCAGTATTGGACATTGTATGTTCTCATAATAGCAAAGGACATTAGAATCAGCAGTACTGACAGAACACTTATTAAATTGTGCTCCTCAAGCCTCCACTAATCCCACAAAACTGTAGGGCACTCTAAACTATGATCCATGTCCCATCCACGTCCCCCTCCTTCCCTTCACACCCCAATTTAAGTAGGCAGTCAAGCAAATTTTCTGTACAGTATGACATACATATTAAGTAAGGGTAACTGCAGGGCAGGAGGAGTGAGGAGAAAAGGTGAATATGGTTGTGAATTTGCTAGGCTTTGTACCATTAAACAGTAATGTGAAGAGGTGATCAATTCTACCTCACCCAGCAGGTAATGGAGTCACTTTTAGCATTTACCATACTTGGAATTACAGTGCTGAAAAATCAAAGCCAGAAAAATATAAACTGTATAGAACATTTTGTAGGAACTTCTTACATCATCTTATTTCAACTCTGTGGCTTTATTTCCATACCTTTCTCTTACATCTTGTTTAAAACAACTCTACTTACCACACACAAGACCTCATCATTCCAGGAGAAATCTGCTCACAAAGGTGTGATGTGTTGGTCCACAGTGAGAATTTCTATCTTTAACAAGAGACTTTACATAGAGAAAATCCCCTCTTGCACCTGCACAGTTGACTTCAGGTAGGATTTAGCCTGCAGGAGGGAAAAAACCCAAGAGTGTATTTACTTTAAGATATAGTTTATAGGAATGCAAGCAGCTTAAGAGATCTGTAAGCAAGAGGACTCATTTGAAACCTGTCGCTGATGTTGACAGTCTAGGTGACAGTTGTCACCACTGCATGTGCAGTTACACTTTGCCATTTTCCTGTGACAAGTGCCATATTGTCATAAGTCTGTTAAACAGGACCTTACTGAAACCATGGAAGAGCCAAAACCAAACAAGAAAAAATGTGTAATTTTGAACAGTGCAAGTCAAGAAGCCACGAGCTACACAAATTAAAATAAACATATAAAAATAGAAATACTTGGCAAAGTGATGATGGACTTCAACATCACTGAAGTATTCGACCATTGAGAGAGATAGGATGAGAATCTAGCAGAATTCAAGGTTCATTATTAAAATCTGTTGGCAAACCTCAAATCTCAATCATATTTTCCTTTCAAGTCTAATTGTCTCTCTAGAGAAATATGATTTCCCCAAAAATATATTGGCTGTTGTCTGTAGGAGAATCCTCATTCAGCACAAGACATCTTTTCTAGTTGATACCCCATAGTCTTACTTCCTTGTTTGAAGATCTGTTTAAAGAGCATGTCCATAATTTCCTTTGTTTTAAGAATCAAAAGACCAAAAGGGAAGCTTGTTAAGTGGAGGAAGCCACAAACCAATCCTGTCAGGGAGTCGAAAGGCTCAGCTAAGGGACAGTTTTAGAGCTGTTCCTCAGTCCCGGAGCAAACCCTGGCACTCGCGGGAACTCACCGGCGCAGGCCTCTCAGTCCAGAGGAAAGGCGCCCGCGGCGGGAGGCGCCGAGCAGAGCCAGCTCCTCGCTCACCTCACCCGCTCACCTCACCGGGGAGAGCGGACAGGCGCGGGGCCGCCCCCCCCGCCGGCGCAGCGGCGCCGTTCGCTCCAAGATGCGGAGCTGTTCGCACTTGACCCAGGCGGGCCCCAGTAAGGCCCAGCGACTGAACGGATACCAGTGTACCAGGGAAAGGGAGCGGACAGCCCGCGGAGGCAGGACGTGGCTGCCCGGCGGGCCCAGCTGCCCTCTTGGGGGAGGGAAGCAGGTAGGCACGCGACAGCGCTGCCCGGAGGAGCTGAGCTATGTCAGCTATGGAGCAGCCAAGGCAGTAGTCAGCACTTAGTCTGAGAAGGCAGGCATACAGCATGTCATGGCATCCATATAAAAGCTACAGAAGACTACCTCTCCCTCAGTTTCAAGAGTTTTCTTTCACTCTGTCCTCTGATTGACATACTTTAAAACTTGGTGAAGACTCTGTTCCACACCACTTTTCCCCAGAAGCCTGTGCAATGTTAAGAGTTCAGACATGGTTCTCTCCTTCATTGTATAATTGAGTTGCTTTGTATTCCAAAAAACTTTTGCGCTGTTTTAGAGCTTCTTCAAGATTATTGTGCAGCTAGCCTCAACTGCAATAGTGCAAAACATCTGGAAGCAGGATTATTTCTGTCATGTGCTGCCAAAATATTTTGCTTATGGAATTAAAATTTGGGGGATTTTCCCAAATCCACATAATGTTCTTGAGTGCTTAAATTTGCATTATGACATTTACATTCGCATATACATGTGTAAAAGACCATCTTGCCAGCCAACTCTTACTGGTTAGTCAAAAGCTTAACTCCACTTAAAGCTAGGATTAATCCATGCTCCTGAAACAGACTTTGGTTACGGTAACAGATTTTCTTCAGCTAAGTGCTCTTGCAATCACATCTGCAAATGTCTTCAGTGATCACCTTGCCATAATTATGGATGGCTTCCCATCTTCCTAAACAGGAGCTGATTCCCTGTTTTCTTGTTGTGCTGTTGCTGTATACTTTTAAGTTTCAGCTCCTTAGTAGAAATACCACAGCAAAATGCTGAATATGCTACAGTAGTGGAATCTAACTGCCTGTCCTAAACTTTTCAAATACAAATGCTTGCTGAAAAAAACAAAGCTTCTACACATTTTGCCCCTACATCCAAGCTAGTGTAGTACACAAGTAACTATGTTGTTAATTGCAATGTTTCTTTTAATTCTTTAAGCAAAAATAAGCTCTCCTACTAAAAAGAATGTTTTGCTCTATTGTTTCTAGGTGGTATAGCAGGCAGACCAAGAAGCCAGTGCTCTAACTTCGCTACAGCCCAAAATAAGAGAATGGAAATTTTATCCTCAATTCTTGTGCTTAGAGATAATCAATAAAAAACTAATTGTATGAGAATTCATCCAATACAACTTTCTCAGATTTGTTAAAAATCAAAACAATAGTAATACAGAGTATGAACTATCCACGCACTTCAGTTGAATTGAAAGTAGAAACTATATTGTTTGCCTCTTCAGTGCTGAAGGCAGAAACAACATGCTCATACCCAGCTTTTAAATTATTTCCCACACCACTCCCAACACTGATAGTTCCCAAATGCCCTTTACTCAGCTGCCAGAACTTCTTACTTCTCTGTGACAAACTCCACGGTGCAACTATATACATTAACACAAATCTGTCACACTAGAAACAAGAAAGGAAGGACAGTGTAAAATAAACTCGGTTTTCTATCCAAATATCTGACAGAGGACATGTCATAATTGCATCAGTAAATATCAGACTTCACGAACACTCTTGGTGGTTACACTAGGAAAAGTTGCAGCAGAATGCCAAGACAGTACAAAGAAAAGCCAACTGTCAGTACAAAATTTCCTCACTCACCAAGCCTGAGCTATACTGTACACCACAGGCTGCATGTGCTTACCATTTCTTAGAAAGGGTTCATATGCTTTTGGCTTTTGTCACCAAGGCAAATGCTCTTGAATAATTGCACTGGAAAGTAACTGTCCTGCAATGATCTCAAAGAAATGAGGTTTCAAAGGCCTGTTACTCACACAGGCCTCTAAACTGCAGTCCTGAAAGCAGTGTTAGTGCTACCAGACTCAGAGCTACCTACTCACTGCAGCCCTATTCCCACCATCCAAGGTGTGCTGACGTCTCTGAGTGGATTACAAACCCAGAGGATACTATTCCACACCACTGAAGGGACACGATCTTCAGCCCAGAGTTTACTTGCTTAACCTTTCTCACATTTAAACTAAGATTTTTTTCTTACTTTCTACCTTCTTGGCAAGAATAACACCAACAGCTTCACTGTCCATGAGAAAATTGGCAGGCTGATAACTGGATAGATTAAAATAATAACCAAAACCTCTGTCATTTACCACTTACGCACTACAGCTTTTTTTTCATTGTTGTCCTGTTTGAGCAAATTAAAGGGACTGCCCGAAATATCTGTCAGACCCTTGTAAATGCCAGTTATGCTCCTTCACAACCACAGAAGGGAACACCAGCCTGTCTGATCACTGACAAGGTTGACAGTTAAAGTTCATCTACTTCTGGGAATCTAGCAGAATTCAAGGTTCATTATCTGTTCAAGGTTCATTCATCTGTTGGCAAACCTCAAAACTCAATCATATTTTCCTTTCAAGTCTAATTGTCTCTCTAGAGAAATATGATTTCCCCAAAAATATATTGGCTGTTGTCTGTAGGAGAATCCTCATTCAGCACAAGACATCTTTTCTAGTTGATACCCCATAGTCTTACTTCCTTGTTTGAAGATCTGTTTAAAGAGCATGTCCATAATTTCCTGAAGCAATACTGGATGAGATCATAACATTCACACATCTAGTAGAATTTTTCTTCTCACACTCACTGCCTATTATAACCCAAACTATATAACACTGTTATTCATTATATTATACATTACCTACTGCTCCCACCTATTTTATGCTCCATATTTGGCTTTAATACCTTATGCACATACTGTTCACAAAATGGAGTAGTTGTTTTTTTTTAAATGCCAAAAATGTGCAGCTAACAAGCCTTTAAATTATCAAGGCTGCTATTTGCTTTTGTCTCCTTAAAAGCTACATATTACATCGATCTTCTGGCATTTTTTTTGTTCCTGATCATTCACATTTGACATGGGAAGTATATGACTTAAGTTCATGCTACATCACATGTATATTGTCCATGCTCTTCCTCCTCTCTTACTTACCTGAATTGAGTAAACTTTATCATCTATTCATAGGCCTTTAAAAGCTCCAGATCTGACATGCAGTATACTGTGTTCTTTCAGGAACTGTTCAGTGCCGCTGTTCTTCCATCATCCATCTCTCTCTGGTTCTATTTCTTCTGTTCTATTGAGGTCTTGACTTATGAGTAGATTCTTCTGTTACTCTTTCTTGATTGTCACACTTCATTACAATTAATATTAATTATGTGGATTATTGACCAATATGCAGCTTTCTAGGCTTAAAAGATTGTCATGTTGTAACGTTCAGGTTTTTTTCTTTGCAAGCTTCTATGCATACTCCTGTCAGGATTTGTCAGCACCACATATATCTACTTGATAGTAATGGTACAGTAATAGAGTCAGCTAAAGAAGTTCTGTGCAAGTCAACATGAATTCCCATAGAGAAGACAATCTTGTAGCTTATCCATGATTTTCTATGGCTGACATGCAGTTAAACACAAAGTGTTGCAAGCAGTCTGCTTGATGAAATGAATAACCTGCTACAGCCTTGAAAGAAATGCTGGCCTAGGATGTTAAACTTCTATTGGAGGCTTAGGTATAATAAGGAGATTCTGACAAATACTGTTCGCACAAATGTTTGCAGAATGAGAGTGTGCCATGAATGTTAATGAAAACACATTCTTGTGAGCATTTGCAATCCACACAGTAAGCGTAGGAGTCTTTGACCCTTCAGGTGCCTTGTCCATGTTAGAGGGACACATCTGATATGACTAGGATATTTTCTCTAATGGTTGAAAAAGTACAAATGTTATTTCACTATACAAGTCAAAATCCACAGCAGACCTAACAATAGTTATAGGAAGAAGGGGATAAAAAACCTGCAGTTGTTACAAGACAAGCAACTATTAGATATTCTGTACATTCTGATGTAAGATCATTGACTTCAAAGGTGACCATCATCTGTGGATTACAAGCTCATTAACATTAAAACACTGGACTATCTATTAAGCCTGATTAGAGGATCACACTTGAACTGAAAAGAACAAATAAAAACCAGTCTAGAATGAGTTGTTCGGTGTGCGGTAATGGCAGATAGAAAAAAAACAAAAAACACCCCCTCCACACACACTGTACTGCAAGGAGAAGGTTGCCAGGACATGAAGTTAAGATAACACAGAATGATGCAGTGTGATGGTGTGAAATAGAGAGCACTAAAACTCAAAAATACATCGTGTTGCATGGGAGACATTAGAAGAAGTGATGGTACCAACAAAAAGGGACTGAAAGATGAAGATTCAACTTGTCTTGCAGCTGTGAATTAGAAACAAATTACGATTAAAACAATTCAAGATGGACACATGATGAGTATAACTAGGGAAGAACAAGCACTGCTGCCCTGCTTCCTGCCCTGTCTAGTAAGTAATCCTTTTTTCTCAGGCAGGGCCCAAAATTAAATACGAGATATCAGAGAGCATCACAGCCCAATGATGTCTACTGGCATGTTACTGACTAGCAGCCAGACAGAAAAATAAAATGAAACCTCTTTTCTCTCAAAAATACTTCTAACTACTAGAACAAAACATTAATTATTTGGTACAGCAGTATTTGCAGTAAAAGGAGAGCACTAGTCCAAAAACATACCACTGACCACATGTAGGTATCAGGGCAAATGGAGATCAAGTATAGATGTGCTGGGTTTTACCAGCTGAGCTAAACATGCAATATCCTAAGGGGAAAAAGTAAAGCTGAGCACATGATATTGACAATCTGTTGCAGTTGTCACCCTGCCAGCCAAAGGAACCACTGGAGACAGAGCAACAATTTCACTTTGCAACATAACTAACATAGAAGGATGCAGAGTATCAGTGGTCACATACTCAGTTATCCCATCAGGTGTTGGCATCAGCAGCACCTTCTCTGCTCAAAGGTACAGCACATATTGGTTTTGATACTTTAGAATTGTCTATACATCTGATCTTTTTCCTCTTGCTAACAATACCTTTAAATTGTGTGCTGTTATGCCAGATGTTTACTTCAGAAGCACAAATAGTTTGAGAATTGGGGTGGGGGGGGAGCAAGCAAGTATTGGAGGGTACAAAAAGAGAAAACAAATCAAGTCCTCAACCATAATACTAGTGACAACTTGACTGACAATGGCTATATTGTAAGGTCTGTCCAGACTAGCATTTTTCCCTAATGTGATCAGAGAAATAGTGTGTTTGTGTCTGAAAATGCTGTGCATAAAGTCCTATTTGGATAACAGAATTCATCTTTGTACATCTAGCCTTAACATTTAACTGTTCAAAGAAAACTTCACCCAGAGCAACTGGCAATTTCCTCAATTGAAATACTCTAACATTCACATCATATGATTGAAACAGATTGCCAGAAATAAAGAGGAAGCATGATCAAACTCATTAATGTTTGGGTTTTTTTACATCAAATAACCCTTTTCTAGACATGATACATGCCTGAGAAGTCCTGCAGGTTCTTCATGATAGTAAAGAGAAAAGCAAAATGTGTTCCTTTAAATTCGTGATGAATAGACAGCTATTTCCATCACAACACTAAAATAGCAGAATGACCTCACAACAAGTTTAAAAACCATTTGTTAGTATCACAATTTTTTTTTGTTTCGCTACCTTTGGTATATGATTGCACCTGCACCTAGACAATGTATTGCCTCAACAGTTAGGTTTCTCAATGGAAGTTAGTAAGTGAACATAACTACAGGTCTGAAAGCTTGCTCTGCTGAGGATATTACACTTCCAGTGTCCTCCAGTAACCTCTCAGGACACAAGTAGAAAGTTCAGCATTAAAAACATTAAAAAAATATCTTTCAAAAGTGGAAAATTTTTTCCTCTGCCCAAAATTGAGGTTTATTATTTGCAATCACACCAACACTTCTAACCATGGAAAAGGGAGGAAAGTGTCTTAATGGCAGCAAAGAAAGTGAAAACAGATTTAAAATAAAGATATTAAAATATATTAGCAGGCACCTAAGCCATAACATTATGGACACTTTTCAGTACTTTTATCAGTCCCAGGTTTATAGAGTACTTAATTCCTTTGAAAGAATTTTAAAGCATGTCTCAGCATAACTGAGTATCTTCAAAATTTATTTCCACTGAAATTCAAACACTACTCCTCTTACAAAAACAGAAACCAGGACTTAGTATGAAAATTATTTATTGCAAAGTAAACTGGGGTGTGAACTTAAAGCACATGGGTCTCTCCAGTGTAACTAGAGAATGTAACTTGTGCAGGCTCTCCCAGAGCAGGAAGCCTGTTACATCAAGGTTTTTGCAGGGTACAAATATGCACTCTGGCAAGTACTGCAGAGTAGCTGATGCACTGTAACACACATCTGTACTCCTCTCTCAATGTTTTATGTGTCCATGTTCATTATAGCACTCTGTCACCTAGTGAAAGGAGATACCCTGACAACCAGCCTGAGTTTCCTTCCAAAGTAAAAATTCATCACATAAACTGTATGCCTTGCAACAACTTAAAGAAAAACACACAGCTTTTGACATTTCTGGGCTTTTGATCAGTCAAAGCAGTTACCTGTTTTATATTAATTTTCAGTAGTTTCATGAATTTTCCAGGCAAAAGACAATATGCAAATTTTTAATGTTATTTAGTCACACCTCAAAAGTAATATTGTAAAGCCAACTTGAACACAGGTGTGATCCAAAACACCCTGAATACACTTAAAAACAGACCTGTTTTCCATAAGCACTGGATGGATACTGTGATTATGTTGATATCAGCACAGTAATTAAATACTGCATATCATTGAAACCCAGTCTGTCGTGTCTTGTCTTGAGTCAGTTGTGACACTCCTCTTTCCCACTGTGCTGTTTAAAAGTTTCTCACAAATATGTTAACTTATCCATTTAAGTATAAGGTTCCTTACCCTACCTATTTGTAGATACAAGAGGCCAATTGAATAAGGCATTTCCAAAATGTTCTTCTCTCCATCCTGGATTGAGCTATACCCAACAGAGATAGCATTTACTTCAGGACCATTTTATCAACAGCTGCTAGGAGAGAAATTGTTTTCCACCTCATCCAAAAGCTGGCTGCAACAGTCAGAAAGCCCCATCTGGTACTGCCTTTTCCCAGGGGTCAAACCACAGGACTGCTGTCCATCAGCAAACTGCCACAGATTTACACTGGCAAGTAGACACTGTGGTTAGTTCCAGAGCATCAGGTACATGGCATAAGGACTGTGTTATCAGCATGATGTGAACAGGAATATATCTGTGCTAATTAAATCCGGTACTGGCACACAGTCCACCAGGAAGACGGAAGCCAGTTACATAGTGTCCTGGTTTGGGTGAAAATAGGACTAATTCTGTTCAGTGATTTTACCTTTCAGCTCAGTACTTCTAATTAACAGCACTTTCTGAAGTTAGAAGCNAAGTACTCACAAGCGGCAAAAGGTGACAGGCTGAAGCGCAGTGTTTGGACCTGGACCGCCAATGCCCACAACAGTGCCCTAGAGGAGGGATTATATTTGCCTCAAACTGCATTTCTCCAAACCAAGCCATTGCCACTCAACGTCCCCTGGACCCCTTAAGAGCACAGTTTTTCCCCTAAGTTAATGCAATTGGACAAAGTGATGCTTTTAGAGCCTGCCACAATTGTTATGAATACAGGCAGGACAATACTCCCTTCTGTTACTTCCTTCATGCTGATAACACTCTGGTTGTACATCCATAGAGACATCTCATCATAAAACTCTATACATTTATTTCTCAAGAAATTACACAGAAAGTATCTAAGAGAGAAGAACAGTGTTTCAATGCATCTAATTTCAAAACAAACATATGTACATCAACAGAAAGTGTTTAAAAGGAAAATATACACAAAACATGATCTGATATTTATCAGCTTGTATTGATGGGTGGATATCCCCTGACCTTCCCTTGACAGCATTTGCCAAGCAACAAAGAATGAATTAAATGGCAGATGTGTTTTTTCGTTTTAATAATTTTTTTTTGCCACTGTTATGATCATGTCTATTTCCTATTTCAGGATAATAAATCTCTAGTCAGCACCTGAAAATTACATTGATATATAGTCTCACACAATGTAGTTGTTGCAGCGTGACTTGAAACAACTAGCTTTCACGCAATGCAGGCACCAACATTTAACAGGTGTTGAGAGAATTGGACTGGTCTGTTTTACCATCTGCAGAAGTCCTGCGGAAGAGCTGCCTCTCCTTGTAGTAGAATCTGAAAAAGCAAACATCTAAAGCAGGGACCCTTATTACACATCTGTCCAAGTAGCTTTACATGTGCCTAAGCAGTACAAAGCATAATACAGTTATGTTTTCAACAAATCCAAGCATAAGATTTTTTTTTTTTTTAGTTCCTATTCTAAATTTGGCATACCTTCCTATTTTCTGTCAATAAAACACATCTTTTTTGTAGTGATGTCAACTTAATTTGCAAATTCAAGAGATACACATAACACTCAAAGTGTAATGAATCATGCATTTCTATAATGAATCCAATGCTGGAGGTAAAAATCACTCTTTGATCTTTCTTCTAACAGCCCAGTTATTCCTGGATTTATACATAATAAGTGTTTATGGATTGCTTTCAAACAACTTGCTTTGCTTTCTATTCTGTAGACTCTTTTTAGGGTACAATGGAAGAATACATGGTTCAGTATTCATACTTGAGCAGGTGGAAGTTTAAGCTCCTGATACCTAGTTTGCATTACTGTTGATGAAAGACTGCCCCAAACCCAGCAAATCATCCCTGTTAGGACTGGGAAAAGAGGTCCGGGGCACAAAAGCTAAAACAAGCACAATATAACAAATGTTTTGCCTTTCTCTGCTCATTCTGCCTCACTAGCAGCACCCCAACAAAAACCAGCAGGCAACTTGCTAACTTGCACTATTCCACGTGTTTCAGCAATTAAACAAAATTTATTCCATGCCACTATTACTGATTATAGACCTGAGAAGAAATATCACAGGATACACACAGATGTGAACAGGAAGAAAGGTATGCAATGGATCGTGACAGCTTACACTTTCGATGTACTACAGTACTTTGTTTCCTTATTATTGTACAAGTGTCCTTCCTAGCCTGCTCTGCAGCCATGAGCTCTTCACAGTTCCCCTGTATGTTTCCTGCACCCTTTATCTAGGGCTGAGTGTCTCGGTACCTAATTTTTCTCGTCCTTCACTCCAGTTGTTTTGTCTTCCCTTTTGCGTCACTTCTTGCTCAATCACTTACGCTGATTCTGTTTCCCTGGCAGTTAACATAGTGAGTTAGGGATAGAGAAAAGCGGGAGAAGTTAGGATGATGAATCAAAGCAGCATTGCTCCAGCCCCTCCATAACATTATGGGGCAGATTCCTTGAGATAGTTTTCCTTCTTTCTTTTAAAATGTGCCTTGGTACCCATTTTATTTGGCAGTTTTCTCAGAAATTCATGTGAGTCATTATGGAGAAGGCAATTTATATTTGCAAGTACAGATGAAAGATACTACTGAATTTCAAATGTGAATTGCAAATTTATGTTCTGATGAAATGTAAGTGCTATTTTTTCCACAGATAAACACCCACTGATTGCAGTAAGCAATAGGGCTCTTTCATACCAGCTACTAAGTTGCTATGATTGTTTGCACAGGGATATAAACACAACTCACATTTCCCTGCAGCTATTTAATTGAAAAATAATGCATACTCTAGAACACAGGAATCACAGGTATCACAGGGTATTAGGGGTTGGAAGGGACCTTGGAGATCTTATGTGATGTACTCTAGGTGGCCCTGCTCTGGCAGGGGGGGTTGGACTAGATGATCTTTCGAGGTCCCTTCCAACCCCTAGGATTCTGTGATTCTGTGATTCTGTGATTCAAGTCCAAATCCCCTGCCAGAGCAGGACCATATAATCTAGCACAGGTCACAAAGGAATGCATCCATGCAGGTTTTGAAAATCTCCAGAAAAGGAGACTCCGCAACCTCTCTAGGAAGCCTGTTCCAGTGCTCTGTGACCCTTACAGTAAAGAAGTTCCTCCTCATGTTAAGGTGGAACTTCTAGATGTTAGCATGGAATTAATTCAGTAGGCTATTTACCAGCAGAAAAATGTTGGACACTGTACTGTAATCTGTACAACACCTACACTGTAAAATCTACTTCCTTCTTGACACTCAGAAGAAAGGACAAAATGCCTAGCTGTGATTTAATAAAAGTTCCGGTTTATTAACTTGTTACATGTGGGACTTGTCAGCAGTAGCTTACATGATGCTGATCTAAGACCCCATCAGCTCTGGAGAACTGCTGTTTCTCACTCACTTTCACTACAGTACTTTCCCTACATATTACTTAGACCCTGCCAGAGTTATGTGTTGTGAGCTAGTTAAGTAGAATGACAATGCCGCTCTCTCAAGATCTGAGAGCTTTACAGTATGTCTCATCCTGCCACAGCTTGGATTACCTGTTAGGAACCAAGAGATCACACATGAAACTAATGTTGCCACTGCCAATGTAGGTATACTCTTGACTGCTACAACAGGCAAAATATTCTACTACTAATCTAGAATCTAGAACAAAAAGTGTATTTCCAGTGCCAGCTCCTTAATGAAAGGATGAGGGCCAGACCAGTGGGTTTACCTTTCCTCTCACACATAGAACCCCAACATCCAGACTGTTCCACATACCTTACAGCACTAAGCCGTACATCAGAGGAGTGCTTGAGGTGGATATTCCTTTCCCCATGTTCAAGCACAGTCCTCTATCAGATCACTGCAGCAGTCACACAAATCGTCATGCCAAAGAAGTTACAATTGCTTTAGGTGCACTTACTGCCCAGTAACTGCCTAATTACTGCCCAACCCAACTCAGAGATCATATAAAAGGTAAGAAAACATGTTACCAAACATATATATATACATATTCATCCACCAGGTATAGCTTAAGCTATGCCTGAAATCATTAGAGTTAAATAATGCATGTAGGTGTTCTAAGTAAGCAACTTCAGTTATTCTGTTCCAGCTACTAAGAGCAGTATGTTTATACTCCAATCTACTATAATTAAATAGATCTCAAAAAAGATTCCTAGCGAAAAAAAAGGTTAGGAGTGCTGTTCTAATTAAAGAGTATAAATGACTACAAATGATTTTAAAATGTCTGCATTACTGTTAAAGGTAAGGCGTGCAGTAAATCTCCAGTCCAAATGGCATCTTGTTATGTGGAACTTCAAATCAAGTGGAACAAACAGTGGTTAGAGGCATGTTATGTTCCACATAATGCTCTTTTGTATCTATTGTTTAGCTTATATACAGATCCATCTTGAGTCTAGTTAACTAGTAATTAAAGCTCTGCAATATTCAGTTTTGTTTGAGATACTGCTGCACTACAGAGCAATTCATTTCACATGCTTTTACAGTGATTTGCCATTACCAGAATTAGACATCTCATACTGCAATTGGATTTTACAAAACACATTAGCTTTACTTCTTGTGGCTGGTATTAGAGGCTTGAACTTGAAAAATAGAAACACATTGGTACCTGGAACTGGCTATTTCACAGGATGCTAATTTCATTCTTTTCCTAGAAGATTCATCTAACAGCATCACTGCAGAAGTGTCCATTTGTGAGTTTGAAAAGCTTTCCGAATTCTGGGTAAAATTTTATTATGAATACATAGTATGCCCAAAATCAGATGGACATTTTACTCTCTTTTAAGAGCTGAGTAAAGCGAGCAATTGACAAAAATATTCTTTGATCCTGGTCTGCAGTTCAAGTAGACAAAGTGACAATAAAGAGTTCTGGAAAGCTCCTATCTGGAAAGCTCTAGTTTAGAAAATAACTATGCAATGAAATCTGAAAATCTGATAGCTTTTCCCAGGATCTTAGCTTTTTAAAACCTTCTGAATGTTTCTGGCTTTAAGCTTGTTTTGTTGTGCCATGTTATTCCAATATAATCAAGAACATACAAAGAGCACCAGAAGCTCCCATTATCTAGTCCGGCTAGAAGGTTGATACAGTAGAAACATCTCACAGTCTTCCCAGTGAGAACACCAATAAAATATCAAATCATCACCAGAAATATATCTTCTAATCAAGGTTTGTTTTAAATAAGTAACAGTAATGCACCACACACAATTCCATTGTTTTCCATTTCTTATCTTGTATAAATAATAAAATAGGCCTTCAGCTTTTCCCATCCATTCCATACACTGATTCTGACTTCCTCAGGACTCACCCATTTCTTAACATTAAATACTTAATATTCACAATCATATTTTTCAGCCAATACGTTTGGACATTCAAGTGAAACAATCCAGAAGCTACTAAACCCAGTCAGATCATGAAGTCTTTGTGCTTTCAGACAAACCTGGGAGAGGCAGAAGAAAGCCGGCACACTAGAAGCTCTCATTATCACCACAATATCCTTTCCTTCCTTCCTCTTCTCTCCAGAAGTTCTCTACATCTGACTGCTACACTGAGAACATACCATGTGATTTGAGGTAACAGAGATATGGGACAAGATTGGCTGAACCCTACAGGCTAGAGCAAGGTCTTATATGAGTGTCTTGACAGCCTCCTCATCCTTTCTGCAAATACAAGCTGAACTCAGTCACAAGGGGAGGGCAGGTGCTGTGCCAGACCCATAAACAGGACTGCATGTCCCCTCAGCTGCACAGAGGCAACTGTCTAAACAGGTTGCCGTGATCAGAACAGTATGTACATGCCTGGGGGAGCTGACTCACTCCAAGGTTTCTGTACAGGTTCAGTAAAGGAGTGGAAGGCAACAGAAGAATCTTAGTGGCACTGTCTGGATTTTGGGGGAGTAGCACAAGATGTTACATGATGTGGGGCTTGGAGATGGTATTAAGCTGGATAATCTGCTTATAACCCTTCCAGGGGCCCCATGGAACTTCCAGAGGGAATGATTTTCCTCAGGTTGCAACTACTTGGAGAAAAAAGTTTTGAAGATAAAGTTGGTTGACTTGAGCCACTCTGTGTTCTACAGGCAAAGCTAACCCTACCCTTGATTATTCGGTTTAGCCCAGTTTTATATACTGGAGCTATAGCTGTTGTTCAGAAACCTCTCTTAACAGACCATCAGATGGCCCTGAACTCCTCTGGTAGAGCTGAGAAGAGTACCAGCCTGTAAGCTCATGTCAAACCTGTCTTTGCAATCAAAGTCTGAAATAAGAAAACAGAAACTGATGTTAACATTTGAGAAGAAAAGGTCACACGCCTCTAGTCAAGCTTTGTTAAGATTCCCATTTTCTAGTAACAGCTGGTCTGCCATTGTCCTACAGCAAGGCTGGCTTAAAGAAAATCATAGGACAAAAATTAAGGAAATAATATTCCCACAGCACCTTGATATTGGCAACACAGAACTAATATTGCAAATATCGTCTTCCATTTTCCTCCATTCTTACTGCACTGTATCTGCTCCATCTGAGACTTGAGTATGTCCAATTCCACTACATCAAAAGACACCAGTGTCTTGTTTCCACATGGCTGAATATCAGCCTTTAGTAGCACAGAGTCTCAAAGCTACTTGAAATGATTTCATACAAGTGCTCCGCAGGAATATAGGTAAAAACATTCTTACCATACCCATCATGACAGTGTAAGAAAGCTCACCCAAGATGTTCTTTCCACCCAGCCATCCCAAGTTCCAAGATTAATAGAACTAAGCAGAGCTGATAGACATAATTAAGTCACGACAGGCCTCTTATCCTCATCTTTTACTAGGTCAAAGGAAACGACCACCTACTTTGTATTATGGTAGTATGGACAGAACATAATATAAAGTCAGTAAACACATTAATTCCTGCATGGAGAAACAGTCCCTTGTCACAAAGGGATTAATCGTCTAATTAGAAGATCCTGTTCTTTTTACTGCTTTCTCAATCACAGTACAAGAAATAAGATTCATGTGTTTATGTATTACTGTGTAGGTTATTTATACATTATGCAGCTCAAACTCTAGCCAAGGTTATTTAAGCTCCTGCTCCTTTGAGGTTAGCTGTACAGTAATTGAAGTTATTTTGTAATTTGTAGTTATGTAATTTAAATTCTTCTCTGCAATAGCTACTATATACGCACCTGTCACAGAATAACTGGCCTCATTAAGGGAAACTTAGTCCAGCCAAGACAGCATATATGTGGCCTCCTGCCTCCAGGCCAAGGAGAGGACCTGTGCCACCAAAGCAAATTGGACTGTCTATTTAAGAGGAAGGATGTAAAGTGCTACTGAAGAGAAACAGTGAACTAGGACAGAGGGGCTGAAAGCCTCACACATGGGATTCTAGAGTGAGAATGATGAAAGCTGAATAAACTGTGAGGAACTCAGGAACAAAAAGCATCCAAGAGACAGGATTTCCTTTCTCATCCCTTCTAAAATCACTGAAGATCCCAAGGAGGTGAAGAAACCAAGCCCTTGACCGAAAGGAAACCGTGCAATGCAGACACTCTAGTACTTTATGTAGCTTCAACAAAGTCTCTTCATAATTTAACTGGAAATAAACATTGGCTAATGATTGGCTGTGACCTGACAAAATACAACAAATATTTGCATCTTTTAGTGTTAATTACAGAGAATTTGCCATCATCTCTGGTGTGTCTGGTAACATGATTGGACTGATGAATATTGCTTATGCCTGAGAAGACCTACCAACAATTTGTCTATATCATACCCCATTCACATTACAAGGTACGCTCTTGCACTCAGACAGCGTCTGCTCTTCTCCCTTATGTCATTCCAAAAGACACATATTTCACTTGGTTCATCTTGCCTTGAAGTGGAGAAGAGGATTCATTAGGATCATAGCAATTAATCTGGCTGTGACACAAACAGATGTCTACACAGAACCAACTTGTACATTATCTTGACCAGCTAAAGAAGTTTTCATGCACTGTGGGCAGTATTACCTGCTGACCAAGCCCTGCCACTCTGCTGCAGCCACACACTGAAAGTAGCTTCCCATTGCAAAAAAAAAAAAAATCCATGAGTTTACAATATGGAGACTAATCCTAAAATTACTTTAAAATGTATACCTACATTATTGCAAGTCTGAAGTTAATTTTCTTCCTGTGTACAGAATTGTAGGCAAATAGCGTGAACCAGATAGCATCATGCCCACTGCTACAGCTCTGCAAAAGTAGGTGGTGGTGGTGGTAATGGATGGCAGAATCACACTAAACATTGTAATCGTGCTTCCAGAATTGCAGTACCTGAGAAGTGCAGTTAATGCCAAGAATATCTTGTCAAGAATATGCCTGCAAATTTAACAAGCATGGAACTTCAAAACTTTTTCAGAACCAGAGTATTGACTAACCACAGAACCACTGGCAGGGCACATTTTATAACTGCCCAAAGCTTTCATGAAACAGGTAAGGATTTAAGTGTAGAACTAGCAGCTGCTATAACACTGATATGCCCAATATGAGGGTAGTTTCTGGTATTAAGAATATACTACTCCTCTCATACAGTATGACTTGTAAGCACTGACTGAAGTTCACCTGTCTGTGTAGACCATAACCACATGAAACTCAATCAGCTTGCATTTAAGTAATTAAAAGATGTGTTTCAATATTTTAGTTGCCAGAATTAACAGAACTCTTAAGCAGTCCCCACAAAGATCACATTGAAAGTCCTCCAAATGTTCCTTGCAACTCTAATTTCTAAACCTTCCAGCTACAACTTCTATCCAAAAGGACAGCAAGAAGCAAGTTTAGACATAGACAAAAATATTTCCGTCTTTATCAGTTACACTCTTCTAGGAGAAACCCCAGAGCATTGGGAAGTTCCTCAGCTTGATGCAGAGCTATCTAGCCTGGCTGATTAAAACTCCTCACTTGTTCATGGCCTGCAGGTTCATATATCTGCACATGTCAAATTCCAGAATTGATCCTTGCAAGACTGATCATGTATCCTAAATATCATCTGTTGCCGCAAACATACAGTGCTTTTTAATGTTACCGATGAGCAAGGTTGCTACCATACACGAGAACATGAGTTGAGTCACTCATTTACACTTGTTCCACTGGAACAGAAAACCAAACACCACTGCACTGTAGTGGCAGACCAGAGCTGATGACAAACACGACATACTTGCGACATGTACTAATGCAATACGAGGTTTTGTAAAGACAAAGTGTCGCAAGACTTAGATTTTCTACAATACAGTCCTGCCACAATAGCTCAGCAATGTTGGGTGTTCTGTCAAGCACTGTCCTAAGAAGCCCAGATTAGACCCTGTTAGCACACTTTAAGAATTAATACTGTCACTTGAGGAAATATCTTAAAAAAAAGAGAAGTTAAATGTCTAGTTCTAGTCCTTATCTATTAAGAAAGGAAACAAAAACCCTCTGTAACTAATTGCCAACCCTTTTCACTTGTTCACAGTTCTGCACATGGAAAAAGGTTATTCAGGCAAGTCAGAGACATGCAAATATGCTTCTTTTTTGTCATGTCCCTACTTCACTCTTTAATGCTCAAGCTTAGAGAGACACTTGCTCTGTATTCCCTTCTAAATTTTTATGGCCTTTAGAATTTGAACACTGAAACCAATTTTAAGTCCAAAGCAAAGAACATCAACTCCTCTCCCAGTGCTCACTGGATTCACGTTGAAAAGTTATTTTGTAATTCTGTCTTGTGTTCACTCTTGCTCCTACTTAGGCCTTCCTATGGGAGTATGTCATGCTATTAAGGTTAAATGCTAAAAACACAGATTCTCCCAGATCGCCATTTAGAATATTTTTGTCTGAAAATCAATATAAATAGATATTATAGCAACAATGGAAGATGTTGTGACAGCAGAAAATAAAACATAAGAAATTAAATGCATCTGTTCACCTTCCCATTCAGAGGCCTACACAGGTAACTACGTCATTGGCAACTGCACAAAGAAAAGTTGGTTTACAGTCAAATATTTAAGTAAACAGACATTATTCTTGATCTAACATATTAAATACAGGAAACTGAAATACAGAAGTTGCACCCAGAGGTACCATAGTTATCTTTTATATCATATGTGGTACTCAAACCCTTAGTTGCACTGTGCCACCTTCAGTCACATAAACTGAAGATGCCATGAGTAGCAGCTGCAGGTGGTTATTACCACAACCAGCCCATGGAGATGTACAGAAATTTCTTGCCCAGTACTGACAGCTGTTCATTAGACAGCAGAGTGGGCACATACTTCTGCTTTGCAGTGTCTGTATTACACTGTAACATTCAATGATATCATAGCAGAGTATAGTATTTTAAGTATGCAATGCAGACTAAATCCAATGGACAGCAATACTGATATTATATAACCTGTGGAGCAGTACATAATAGCTACAGTAACACCTCTTTCAGGAGAGAGCATGGAAAGAGAGCAGGAATTTTTCCTCAGCAACAAGTGAAGCTCTTTGACAACTGATTTACCTGTTTGTACAACACCAGGAGAAACAAGTTCACTTGCTGCAGGTGCAAGCTCCTGGCATTGAGGAAGAGAGGGCTGGACCCAGCTATATGAACTCACAGCCATTTTTTTTGCCATCACTCTCAAAAGCTCCATAAATGTTGAGACCCAGATCCTAGCTTTATGTTTCAAGCCATGTTCTTACAAAAAGCACCATATAGTATAGTGAGGACCAGCTACTCTCCAAGGGATCCAGACCAGCAATGTCTGCGGCTAGATGCAGATATGTCTGTGGCTGACCTGGAGAAGCACACCTCTGACAGAGATTAAAACAGAAGGAAAGGCCCTGAGCTGAGCTTAAATGACTCATGAGCACAATGCGGGGAGGCTCCAGATAAGGCTCATCAGAGCAAGGAAGAGCTGTTAGGTGCCTGATGGAGATCTGCCTCCTATCCTACAAAGCATTAGCTGTGACGGTACCCTCTCACACCCAAGCAGAAGGTATGTGGTGTTCCTAAAAATGTCTATTTCATGTTTCTGCCAGCCCAGTTCAGAATTTCATTTTAGACTAACATTTCCATAGCAGACCATGCACTTTAAGTGTTCACTGCCCTTTGTGTTTTGGTATCTTAAAGTGAACAAACAACAAACTGAGTAGCAGTTAAGTACCGGGACTGTCTTCTGTGCATGTCTAAAATGACTTTTTAAGCCAGTTCTTTACTTTGAAGTGATTCCCTCTTCTCCAAATCTCTTCAAGCGTTACAAGCTTTCTGCCTTTGAGCCATCTGAATTCATGGGTACACACCTTATTATGTACATCTCCTGTCACAGTAACTCACTTGTCCCTGGCACACTGAGTTACAGGTGCACAGGCAGCCGTTTTAGGTACTTGTTTAGCTCAGAACCTGGCTCACAGTCAGGCCCAGCAAAGGCACCCACTAATTGCCTAAGAAGAACATAGGTTGACAATGAAAGCATGGCAGGCACCATAACATAGGGGATGAGAAGGAACTGTGGTAGTAGAGAAAGCACAAGGAAATAAATGCAGATAATTGGAATGATTTAATTTGCTAATGTTGCATAAGAGGCATAATTAGTTCAGTAACAGCGAGAAACAGAGGAATCAGACTAGTAATCACAAATAATTACATGACAATTACACATAGTAAGAGGTTTTTGTTGTTACTGAATGGTCAGAATGTGGGAGCTAGACCAAATAACAGACCTCACATTCTCTGTTTCATTCACTTTTTCTTTCCTACAAGAGCAAAGCCTCTCCACCTTTTCTCTGGTAAAAAAAAAAAAAATTAAAAAAAAAGAGAAAAAAACCCCTAAAACAAGATGTGATGTGTATCCAAATTGAACAGTGTTCTTACCAGGAAACATAGACTTCTAGAGTCTTTCCAAGGCTCCCTTTCTGTAGCCAAAATCTTTGTCTTGTCCACACTGTCAATACCATCTGCCAGCAGCCGCCTCAGCTCATAAGCCATCTGCCAGCCATTGACCTAGAGCTTTGCCTGCTCTCACTGCCATGCTTGCCTAAGCTTCTGCATTTCCAGATCTCTCGCTATCCTCCTACCCCACTCTCACACATCCTCCCAGAAGAACTGATCCAGACAGCTATTACTAAGCCAACAAGAATGGAAGGAGTTGAATACTGATTGTCTCTGCTGTGCAAAACCCCCTATTATTTATTTTCTAGCTATTTACTAAATAGAATAGTCAGTAGAATGGATTATTCATTTTCAGTTGTTCTGCAATAACAAAATATTACAGTACTAGAATAATTCACTGAATTGATTGAAATAGGTTCTTTCTTCCTAATTACAAAACTAAAATAAAAATAATAAAAAAAAGGAAACCTATATTTTATTACTGTATGCTGGCTGCAGATTTGCCCTCATGTCTGACAGTTTTGTCTGAGTGAAACTATGATTGCCTTGGAAATACTAAAATAAAAACTGTAAACTAAACTTTATAAACTGTGCACTTTATAAACTTTTTTTAGGATAACTTTATCCAGTGGCTGTAAACTAAAATAGAATTTTAGTTTAGAATTTTATTTTAGTTTAGTTAGAATTTTATTTTAGTTTACAGCCACTGGATAAAATTATAAGTAAGAAAATTACTGTATATAAATTAGTACAATGCCAACACCACCACCACTGGTATATTGAGGTAAATACCTAATGAAGTAAATTTTTGTCCAAATCTGAAATAATATATTTAGGAATATGTTTAACAGTTTTTGTGTCTTTCAAGTTTGCGCAGAAGAGAAAGGTATTCATGACAGTATCCAGTCCAATTTCTATACATGTGTAACAGCATTTAAGGAGATTCTTTATATTTTGCTCCAATGGAAAAAGGACAATCTTTCAACTGCAGGTTATACACTACTACTAGGAAAGCCACTATCTGGAAATCCAGATCATGATTACTTTTCCTAATAAAGTGCCAAGTACCTCTTTTCTCAGAAACCTTTTACAGTATAAACCACAACCGACTCCAGCAGATATCACCATTCCTACAGAAACCAGTTCATTGGATTAGTTTGGAAGCAGCCCTTCTAATACCAGTTTTCCTTGCTGTAGTTATCTTGCAACTAACTTCTAAACAAGGTTTTAACATTTTACAGTGTATATTGCTCTTACCATTTACTGAGAGACAGGTTAAGGCAGCATTTAGGTTCTCTCCAGCATTGTTTGTAGCACGCCATCTCTTGAAGGTTTTGAACAAAGACGTTAGAATAATTTTTCTCAGGAGCAGGGACAAGCATAAAAATAACAAGATGCAACTGAAAAAACCATATTTTGCTAGCAGGAATATTAGAAAATTATTTGTCTCAGATCACCAGCCTGCTCATATATATTATCTACTCACAAATACATAAAGGAACTTGCTGCTGATGTGATCTCATAGAATCACACTATGATTTGGGTTGGAAGGGACTTTTAAAGCTCATCTAGGCCAACTGCCCCCTGCAGTGAGCAGGGACAGCTTCGACTAGATCAGGTTGCTCAGAGCCACATCCAACATGATCTGGAATGTTTCTGGGGATGGGTCTTCTACCACCTTTCTGAGCAACCTGTGCCAGTGTCTCACACTGTAAAAAATTTTTTTCCTAACATCTTCTGTAAATCTACCCTCCTCTAGTTTAAAACCGTCACCCCTTTTCTTGTCACAAACAAATTGCCATATGGGTACACATCCCTGAATCTTCAGTAAAATTAATTGGGCCAATGTAATACATGATCTAGGTCTTTTGTACATTTACCTAATTTGTATAACTTTCTAAGTATATGTTTGTTATATGTTTCCTTGTAGAACTGCAAAGAGGAAGCTGTTTTGTTAACATGGGATGGAGGCAGAGGAATATTGCTGCTTCTTGAACTAGGTGACAAAGCAGGGACACAACTCATGCCTGATGTGTTGCATTGCAGTGAGGAGACCAGCTGACTGTCTCCTGCACAGTGCTGCAGCTTCTCTTCTGTCCTGGAAACTCACGGTACAGTTAACTGGGTCTGGGCTGCACACTTGAGGAGCTGCAGAGGTTCTGCAGTGCTGTGCAGAGGCATCTGATGTGGAACAGAAGGTTTTCTGCCCCTTTTAAATTTGTCTGCACACTTGCTCATTACAGGGATACCATGAGGTCTTTCCTGAATTTGTGGAGCCCAAAGACTATCTCCTTTCTCCTGCAAAAGATGCCTGCTTTGGGACATTTCAATATATGTGAATAGATAATTAATTTAGGGAACATAATGTGATGCTGTAGGCATAACACACAACTTTAAGCATCCCCTGTGCATTTACTAGTCTCCCAGTCCCACATCCCTGTGCAGTCAGGGCACCAGGAAACACTCCCCTTGGGTGTTCCCATCCTAAGGATCCATCTTCCCTGGATCTCTTTCACCTTCCTATAAAGGTGCTGCATGTCCACAAAATATCTCTAACCATTTCCTCAACTCCCCATCAGAGATGCACAACACTCCTCTGGGCTGCCTGATCCACAGCCATGCCTTGCCAGTTACCTATTGCCTTAGCTAAAGGTTAACTTCCCTCAATTTATTAAGAAAAAAAAAAAGTTAATCCGTTTCAGTGAGGTTTTAACTGAGCTTTTTTGGAAGTTATATTTGTAAATTTCCTGGAAAACAGTTGCTTAAAAACCATGGTTCTGATTTCTACCCCACATTCCCCATTCAGATATAAAAATGTTTCATGTTGAATTCTTTCCAATATTTCCTCTGGGGAGGTGCTGACATGTCATCCGGGTAAGCTTTATGCCATTCTGTTTGCAAAGCTGTTGTGATGCTGTATTGTTTTTTGTTATGTGTTTTACTTTAGAGATTGCTTGCTCCTTCTCCCTCTGTTTGATACAAGGGAATACTTACCTAGGTCCTGAGAACCAAGAAAGTAGAGTTAGAGGGACAGAAACCTCATTTACAACACTTGAAGAGAAACAGAAGGTCCCTTGGCCCTTCCCTGCTCTGCAGCAGGACCTCTGGTTGCCTTGCTGTGTCTGTTGTTGCAGTCACTGGGAAGTGCACGAATGAATCATGACTGAGTTCAACAGATTTTTATCCCATACCTCTTCCCTTTGTCTTGTGGCAAGTCACAAGCATCATCTTGGTTTGCAGAGAAACTTGCAATCCTTCTGCAGAGAGTACGTTGCTTTTGTTTTCCTAAGGATTACAAGTATGGCCTTTATGTTGCTTTCAGGTAAATGACATGCTTTAGGCATTTGACCTCAGGTCAGCTCAGATTATGAAACTCAGATAGTGAAATAGAATGAAAAACCCAAATTATGCAAATCCACTACACTGTGTAATTCACAATTTGCATTCCTTTAGCCCCATTGGCAGTTTCCATTTTCCTGTGTGTAGGGGAGGAGGAACAGACTGAATTACAGTAGGTTTCCATTCTGAAAATTTCTACATTTGTAGGAGGGAGGCAGTGTGACCTAATTCATAAGGAACTTCAGGGGTACCCATAAGATCTTAATTACCTCAATTTCCCATCTGTAAATTAATTATAATGTTTTACTGAAGAAGTAAAGACCTGATTTATTTGCTACTAAGGAAGTTATACAGTAAGTAGGTACTTACATATTTGATTGTTTCATAAATGGAACCAAAGCAAGTGACATTTCATACCATGTAATAGCTTGGTTTGGGTGCCCCAGAAATTTGTTTTTATCATGAAGACTACTTGAAAGACTCTCCTTCTTCTGTTATAAAATACTAACAAATAAATGTTTTCTCCATATATTAGTTTAATATGGAAAATTTCTTTACTACTTCCTTGTAAAGGTTGAGGGAAATAATCTATAAAGCATGGTGAGAGCCTTTTGTTCCACCTGCTCAATCGAGAGATGTCTTTTTCACCTTGATGCCCCTTGCAGGACAAGGCCCCACTGCCTGACTGCACAACAGGGTCCCCACTCGGTAACTATTCCTTCTGTGGACAAATACAAGTAGTGAATCTATAGCTTGTCAGTGCTCTGAAGGTCGCAGGGGAAGAATCTACCTAGGCACATACCTTTACTCACCATAACCTTCTATGTATCATTCAACATACTGTTCAGAATTCAGTGTACACATAGAGAGGGAATTTGCCTTAATGAATTAAGCAGGTTTAGGGATTTTTAACAGGCTATTAAAGCTTGAAACTTGAGAAATGAGAGCCTGTAGGTTATTAGACTCTACATTAGTTTTGAAAAAGTACTATTCATGCAGGCAAAGGATTTTTCAAAGTGTTTTACAACACTTCTGCCCACCATCATCTGTGGATCAACATATTAGCTCTTCACTCATATATTTTCCAAAATGGCTTTGTAAGCCTTTATGTCTATCCTTGTTTCACTAGGTGTTTGAACATTGAAAAAATACAGTAACTTTGCACCAAACTCCCCATGATTTCAAAAAAAGTTCCAAAAATACTCCTCAAAACACTTCAGAGTACAAGGGTAACTATAATAAGATACGGACCTGGTGTAATCTGCACTCGTTGCCAATTAGTTTCACAGAAACAGTCTTAGTCACAAAGGTTCCCCTGCTTAGTGAGAGATTTTGCTTTTCCACTAAGGACTGCAAGACATAATGAAGCAGGGTTTTAGCCACATAAGTGGCACACACACTGCATTTCAACAGAAGCCTTTAGCTCCACTGGCAGTATTTCTTCTTTAAGAAGCAGAAGTAGTCTCCTTCCAGTGTTCACTTAGTTAAAATCCACCTGAAGCTTTACAAGAAAAAGGCAGCTACAGCGGGCTTTGGACTGACATTTCTCTCAAATGCAACAAAGGAAGTGTTTATAGAGCACTTGAGCTCCAAGAAAAAAGTTGTAATCAGAACATGTTAACTCCTACAGTTAAGCAAATAGCTCTACAGGAAATTTGATGCTAGCCATGTGATAAAGAAATACGTGTTAAGTGAAAGAAATATCTTTATTTTTGCCAAAATGCAATCAAAATTATAAAAAATGAGAAATGATAAAACCATTTCTGATTCTACTTAGGACCAGAAGCAACAAGAAGCTAAGTGATGTATGGAAACTGCAGATCAGTGACAGATTCTGCACCATCCCAGGCACAGTCCGTTCTGTGCCCCAAAACAGTAAGGGACAGATGCACTCCTGAATTACATGTTGTCGCAGGCAGGCTGGGTTTATCAAGCACACAGAGGCTTGCAAAGGAAAAGCACTGGGAGAAAATAAAAAGTTGAGACCAAATCTGAAGACTTGATTCAATGAGAATGGTTTCCCTTCTCTGAAAAAAAAAAAAACAAAGAACAAAGAAAGGCCCTCCTTTTGCTTGGTCTCTTTCTTTCTGAGGAATAAGCCTACATGGTAGTTGTATAAATAAAGAAGCTGGAACTAAGAATTGACTCCTTGTGGCAAAATAACCACAAGCTGCTGGTGATTTCTATCAGTTTCTTCATTCTGAAATCTAATTCTATTTTTAGAGACTGAGAAGTTAGGATATAAATGATGAAGTGTTAATAACAGAAACTCCCCGCTCAATACATTTACTTTGATTTCCAGCTCTCAGATAAGACATAGATTTTGCTTTTGTGGCAAAACAGCTGGTTAACACTTTTGGCACAACTCTTCATGGAAATCCAACTGTTGGTTCCCACATGTACTTACATATGAATCTAAAATTTTCTTTCTGCAAATATTCATCCTAGTAAAACTTGAAAACCAACACACATAAAGATAATACGAGCTGTGGAAATACTGTGATAGATTAATTTCAGTATCTAAAATGGGATCTACAATAGATAAAAAGGGAAAATCAGATTTATTGCATCCACTGTTAACAAAGCTGTTTGAGGGAATAAAAGATTTATGTTTATTCAGACATAACTAAACCCATTATTCTTCAAATGACAACAAAATCTGAAGAATAGTTCTCTGCTTCGTGGGGAGCACACACAGAAGTATTCATTTTAACTCTGACTAAAAGCAAGCGTGCTGTATGACTGCAATCATTTGGTAGGACCACAGTTACCGTGACAATGTTGAACTGCATGTGGAGAGATTTTATCATTTAACAAATTATAACATTTAACATTTAAAAAAATATTTACAGGCCCAAAAATGAACATTTAAAACAAGATGTTAACAGATAGCATTTCTTGTACCTTTTTACCTTCCTTCTCTTTTCCTCTAGCAGTTTCAGACAAGCTCCTGTGGTTGTAATCTGCCTATCCAAAGCCAAATCCTACCCTTGCAAGGTTAAACTAAAAAAACAGACTAAACAAAACGCTCTTCCAGCTCTTTTACTAGGCTTTTTGTGTTCCTTCCACCTTCCTGCTAGTGTCTCACTTTTAGTATGTGTACCATATCCTCTTCTCCAGGTCGCAAACAGGGAGTCTTTCCCAGGCCTTTGAATGTCTACTTTTCTGTTTCACTCTTTCCCTAGCACTTTCATGAGACAGGTTCCATATAGATGTAACCTTTCCCTGGAAAGTAATATGGAGCAATTCCCACCATGATTCTCCCTTTTCATCCATGTCCTTTAGCTGTATTATGACCTTTTGTCCTATAACACCCACCCACTTCCAGCATCTGACTTTGATTCCTTCTCAATCACCAGGGCCACTGTAAAAAATATCCATCGTCAAAATTGCTTTAGTCTGAAGGACTAGATGTCCTGTCAACTGTCTGAAATCTTGAAACTCATTCAGCACGCTGAGAGTAATTCAGAACTTTAAAGAAATATTAAAGAAATATTATTTCTCAAATGATGGGCACTGTAAAATGTATGTCTACAAGGCCAGAAGTAGTAGTGGGAATGATTAAGATCTTAATCCACATCCAGCTAAATGTCTAACATCTCTCCAAAGAAGTAGTACATGAAAGAAAGAAAGCAGCATCTTGAATAGCTTTCAAAAATAGTAGAGAAAAAAAAAAAGAATTTCCCTGAGGAGTAACAAGGAAGGAGGCTTCTGGAAGTCAGTGTGTTCACAAAGGGCAATAAATGAAGAAGGTTTTGCAAGAACAACAAACAGATAAAAATCTAACATCATTTGAAAAACAAAGACTTTTTGATATGTTTGTTTGTCGTGTCTCCAACCATCACCTAATCTCTAATCATTAATATAATGAAAACCTCTGCTGTTTCAAGAAGCAGACTACTGAAGTTGGCCAAAATGCAGATGTCAATAAGAGCAGACAGCAAAATCTGTAGGTGCCCTAGGAAAGACAGATTACGAAGAATTTATGATATGGTAATTCTGTTTCTCTGAGTCACAGCAATGAATCTACATTTTTCAATCGAGCACTCATTGTATGTCTTATGCTCAAAATATGTCAGGTTGGAACACTCAAAATATATAAATTAAAAACCATAAAGTGACATTGCTGATTTAAGAACCTGAGGGCCAAAACTGTGCTGTCATAAAAAACTACCCCTGTCATAAAAAACTACCCCATCACTACTTACTATCTTCAAATGTGAAACTGATCTACGTGTAATACACAGTCATTTAATGTAAACTTTCATTGAATCTGCTATAATAAACAACTGGCATATTATAGAAATAGATTTAAAAATGTGTATGAAACAACGCTGCAAGAAAGAAAGAGAACATTATAAAAGTTGAGTAAAATAAAACCTCCTAAAAAGGTGACTGCAGTCATTGGGTCTAAATAGCATAGGTCATCAGCAGTCTGATGGGGTGAGCAGAAGAACAAGGCTCAGGAGATGGGGATTATATTTTGTGCTTTGTTTTCTTAACTTCAGTGAAGTCATGTCATGTCTTAATGTCTCAGCTTCCCCACAGAGAAAATAAGAAATAAAGACAATGAAACTCTTACTGTAGTCTGCATATCTGATGGGAAAGCTTGGCGTTATGACTTATGCAATATCTCCAACTGGTCCAGGAATGGATCTTCTGAATTGGTCAAAGAGGCAAGGAAAATGTTGAAAAAAAGTAATAAATTGGAGGTTTGACTAGATGATCTTTGAAGGTCCCTTCCAACCCAAACCATTCTGTTTCTATAACTTAACCGATCCACAGATATATGACATGTACCACACACTAGTGTGAATCAGTGGAAAATTAAGATAGGAATTTCCCCACAGGAGCTGTATCCCTCGTCCATTTCTCTAAGTCCTGATACATAGTGGATAGTGCCTTGGACAAGCACTCCTACAGTCCCTGTAGTCAGCTGTGTATTCTGTCTTGCATTTTTTCCCTGAATTATTATTGCCTGAGGCCCCAAAGCATGAGATATCTCGTCTCTTTTTGTGCTGTTTAATAGCCACAAAACAGTTGTTTTAAAGGCCTCCTGGATCACTGAATCCCACAACTGGAAAGCAGATCCCTTCAGTAACTCAAAATTGGTTAATGACAATGCTTGCTTCTGTCAGCCTCTGTTGGTGAGTTTATGATCATTGATGCTGTTGTTCTGATGTGTCATAAGAAGCTATATGCACCAGAAACTTGTTTGATGGAATTTGCTTTCTTGGCTACTGTGGAATCAATAGCCAGCACTCTACTCAGAGCACTAAGTTATCCTCTATAAGTCACGCAAGTACTTATGGGGGAATTTTGTTCCTGTTACAGGTGGCCAAAGTCTCAACAGCTTCAGTGGATTAGTCTCTTGGCAGCTCTTTGAAGTTTTATTTCTCTCATTAGACTGACAGTGAAAAAATATACTCCAATCAAATGTCAATATGCAGATACAAACAAACCAGATGCTTCAGGCTCTCTATTCATTAAAAAAACCCCAAACCCCAAACAAACAAAAACCAAAGCCAAACCAAAAAAATCACTGCTACTTTTAAAAGATTTATCATTGTTTTCAGAGCTGAACAAATAATTAATGAGTAACTTATTCATAAATTCAGCCTACTTTGGTTCAATTGTTATCAATGTGAAGATCATGACTTCCTCAAATGTCTTCACTTACGAATGTGGTGAATATGTTAGCACATATTTTACTCTGCAGATCCTGATAATCTGCCTATAAACTGGTATTGTTTGCTGTGATTTGTCAAAGTAATCAGATGGCACTTAGTGTTCAATCAACAAGTGTGAAAGTACTTCCAAACAATCAAGATCATTTCCATATTTGTGTCTGTAACACTGTAACACTCAATCTGGTAACTCAGAAGCTGGAACGTGAAAAGTAAAAATGGCATCAAAATGAAAACTGATGTAAAGTATATCTGTTTTAAAATAAATTTGGTTTCCATTTGCTTTCCATTTTACATAGGGATGTAGAGTGTATGGCTTGGAAGAAAAAGTTGGATGCAAATTTCAGACAACTTTTCTGCTTTCCAGATTTAGTCTACATAGGCATTGAGGACAGTATGTCTTTTTTTTTTATTCTACTGCAGGCGTAACACTACTTATCTCCAATTTAGAAAGCTCAGAGAGGAAAAAGGAGTCTCCAGTTGTACCTGTGGATATGCAAATCTTCAGCTTAATTATGATGTATTTCTACAACAAATTTCAATACCTTTTCCATATCTAGTCTTCTATTAATTGAACACCTTTTAATTCAGTTGTTACAGCTCCTGTGAAGAAGCTATGATCCAGAGAGCAAAGAGCAAAGAACTGTTGTTACAGCTCTTAAAAAAATTACTACAGTAATACCAGTGTAAAATCCCTAACAAAAGCTATAGTCACTGAACTACCCTTTTCATTGTACACTTCCAAGTCTTTAAATAGAAAAAAATAACAGATGCCATAGCAGAGCCTTATGTTTTAATTGTAGCTGTACACAGGCATGATTTTTTTTTTTTTTCCTGACAGAAAATCTATAACTTGGGTGGGAAGTTACTGAGCGGAATCCTCAATGCCATATTTCTGGCTAAAGAACTCCCTATAGAACATGTCAAAGTCTGAGCTGAGAGATTGAGACATGTTGATAATAATTCAATACTTGTCTCAAAATATCCAATTGCTTTTGGTGGGAGGAGACAAGCTATTAATATTTATTAGTTGGATTTTTTGTTTTACACTACAACCACTAGCTCCCCTTTAAATTGCTAGTAGGTAGCATTCATTTAAAGCAATGGTTGGAAGCCAAACTACCCTACTACTGCAACAGCCCAATATGCCCTTTGCCTATTATTTTTAATATTGCACCTTCTGCATGTAGATGATGGGCAAGAAAATGGTTAATCAGACCTCACATGTCCCTCAAAGCTCCAGTCCTGCCTGCAAAAATACATTTTTTCTATAAACTCTTAATGCACCAAATCAGCTTCAAAGATGTTGTACTGAACACAATAATGCCTACAATGAATAAATGTCACTGGTGCAAAAGGCTGCAGAAACCTTCCTGCTGCGTGCTACATCTCTAAACCTGAATTCTGTATCTTTAAATTTTAGCACTCCACATGCAATTTGTGTTGCCCAGTTCAGAGGCTGCTTTCTGGGAGTACAACAAACCCACAATTAGCCAAAGGGAAAGGTCTGATATAAGCCAATAGATGAAAAGGCTCTGTGTGTGTGTAGGTGGGGAGAAATAGGCGATATTTTTTTGAACTTACTTGATTTCAGTTTACATATCCCAAACCAGAAGTCTTCATTTAAAACTGAAAAGGGTATAGAACTTCCTGAGTATATCTACTTGAAAATGTTACCCAAACACAACCTTCACACCACAAAGAAGAGTTATAGACTTACAGAATTGTCAGGGTTAGAAGGGACCTTAAAGATCATCTAGTTCCAACCTCCCTGCCAATGGCAGGGACACATGGTTGCTCAGAGCCCCATCCATCCTGGTCTTAAAGATCTCCAAGGATGGGGCTTCCACTACCTCTCTGGGCAACCCGTTCCAGTGTCTCACCACCCTCATGGTGAAAAAATTCTTCCTAATGTCTAATCTGAATTTACCCACCTCTAGTTTTGATCCATTCCCTCTAGTCTTACCAGTACCCGACATCCTCAACAGTCCCTCCCCAGCTTTCTTGTAGCCCCCCTTAACATACTGGAAGGTCTCCTTGGAGCCTTCTCTTCTCCAGACTGTACAACCGCAATTCTTTCAGTCTGATCTCATAGGAGAGGTGCTCCAGCCCTCTGATCATCCTCGAGGCCCTGCTTTGGACATGTTCCAGCATGTCCACATCTTTCTTGTAATAGGGGCTCCATAAATGGATGCAGTACTCCAG